>KN894538.1:0-14814 GCA_000934455.1 Apostichopus parvimensis
ATATATCTTGGTCTTGTTGGAAAATTTGCTTTTTGGGGTCACTTGCAGAGCATATAGTCAAACTAATTTTGGCAGATTTAATATATGTATTAATATCAATGGTATTTATGCAAGATCAGAAATTGAACATTTTGGTTTGTTGTCCAGATGTGATTATGGAAGGAATTGAAAATTGTATACAAGTTTAGAAAGAAAATTTGTGCACTCTTTTTTTCTTATCAAAGGGCAGAAGGGGGGAGGGGAGGTTGGTTGAGACAGTGCTGCACAGTTAAGGTATGGCAGGTAAATGAGTTGAACAAACATTGATATTGTATTCTTTTGTCATTTACAAATTTTAAAAGTGAGCTTTCTCAATTATCATGTTTCTCTTTAATGTTTGATTGCTTTGGAGAGAAAAAATCAGTCTCTATGGAAGTATTTAAAGTGCCAGTAAAAATGAGCAGAATTTATCAATTAAAATTTATCATTTAAGTTACCACTATTGGTTCAAAGTTTTGTTAACATCTAAATTGGCAAATATTATATTTTTTGATATGTTTCCAGCTGGTGACTGTTTTAGTTCCATTGTATGTCCTGCTTGTGTTACATGTGCAGTAAGCACACAGTTTTACTGCTTTAGCCTTGCATCTACTTTGTTTTAGAATTATACTTTTGGTTTGACATCGTGGGGAAAAAATCTCTAAAAAGTAGAGGGTCGTGTTTTTCAAAGTCTCTTTTGTACAAATATGATCCAAGCAGAAACTACGTTATTATTTTTCTGAATTTCTCTTATAAGTGCATTACCTTTCCAAATCACCCCATTGACATCATATCATACAATACTATCGTACCATACCAAAGACATAATCTTGAACAATTCTGTAACAATTTAACTGTTGTCTCTATTAAGAGTGTCGATATTGTATTGCTACATAGTGGTATTAAAATATGCATGGTATGATACGATGGTATTGTAAGTCAGCATGTGAATTGTGCTGACAAAGCATATACATACCACCATTGTGTCTTAGTCTATTGCACTCTAACTGCACCTTTTTGGTGGTGGGAGGAGGTAGGGAGGGGGGGAGACGTTAGAAAAGCTACGTCATACTCCATCCATATGGAATATTGCACTATTAACTTCTAAATCTGAAAGTTTTGCAAGCTGGTTTGAACAAAATATTTGGTAAGTTTGTTGCAACAGGTGTCAAATTAGATCCTTAAAAATACCTTCCAAATGTCTTACTTTTAGAAGCAAATGTCAACACGTGTCTAACAGATCAGTTGAAATATTTGGTGGTATTTTGCTCAATTTAGCTAAACACCCATATTCTATCTTCTTCCTATTTTGTTTCGTTTTTCAGTTAATTACAAAAAAGAGCATTTCACACGATTTATATGGTTGTTTCATTTAGCAGCCCAGTGTATGGCCACTCATTAATTTAAAGATTACTAAGCAAAAAGTACAAAGAAGCGTCTAGCTTTTCAACATTTACGGTTAAAAAAATTAATGATTACGGTGATGGCAAGTAACGGTCGATCTTCTGTCGATCGCTTGCTTTTTGATTTTCCTTTTTTTAATCAGTTCAGTACAGAATGAAAATTTATGAAATTGATATTTCTTACGGTTGAAAAGTACTGTTAAGATGTGTATATTATCTTGTGATTATGAACTTGAACCAGTTAGTTAATGGATAAACTCATTTGTAGTGTTAGTCATCTCAGCCTATGCTTCATTGCTCTGTTGATCAACTCCTAGCCCTGTGCACGACTAGTATAGAATATCTCGACGGATGTGACAATGTCTGTTGTGTAGATTTGTAGATGATTAATGGTAAGATAATCATAAATGATTAACAAGATTGTTGGGTGGTGTTTTTGTTAAAAAAAAAAAGAAACGAAAAGCTGTAACAGCAGTCTGTAATAAAACACACACTTTGGGGTATTGCATTACAATGACACTTTTATCTCACTAATTTTACGGATCTGGGAGCCGGGATGTTTGTGGCATCGTCAAATGAGATTTACAAGCTCTTTGTTTCATTTTTGTAATGTGCAAGACCAAACATCCATAAAAGAAGCTATTATTCTAAAGAGAAATAAGTTTTGGTTACGATCAAAGTACAATTTATTACGTCATGTGTTACAAGACATGATAAACGTATTCATACTTGCAACTGTTCGCTTGAAGTTTGGAGTCATATTTATCTGTAATAGATGATTTCGTGAAATGTGAAAAGGTTTATCATAGAAACGCTTGGTACACTCAAATGCTAGCTGACGTATCACATTTGGTAGCTTACGTATTGGTCACATGCAAACACATGTGGTAATTGTTTATCAGATTGTCCACCTTGATTTGTTTCAGTTTGTGTACTAAATTTTGTTTGATTATCAGTTTCAAGTTTTATGATTTATAAAATTCATATTGTAGTGCAATATTTTTAAGTCCTTGTCTTAATAAAATTAAACTTAACTTAAACTTGTGTCCGTCTTTACTTTTGTCCGGAATTTCTCCTTCTGCTGTCATCAAAGAGTCACTAACAGGCAGTGCTATGAGTCGAGTCACTAAATTTCCACGTCCAAATGACACAGAGGAGGTCCATTTGCTGCCTTAAGAGTTGAAATGAATCGAGTCCATGAATCCGCTCATGTGAGGGCGCTCATCTGGGAGTGACTTGACCATAACGCGATCGGACTCCATAAAAATCTGCCAGCAAATAGTTTTAGGTTAAATTGTTAATAGTTCTCCGTCAAACTGTGCTGCTGCAATCTATTACCATATAAATACTTTATAAACGTGGTGCTCTAGCGCTTCTGTTTGATCAAGTTTGTTGAAGGAATTTGTTTGCCCTTTCCCAATTGATGGTGGTGAGGGGATGAGTCCTTTCCAATTACTCAAGATGATGCATAAAACATGTTGTAAGTAATGAAAATAATTATTTGCAGGATTGGATGGGAAGACAAGGCTGGAAACGTCTCTTTGGTAACGATACCCTTTTGTCAGGCTTGTAGCCTGGTATTCTGAGTTGGAGAAGCACCAATGGGCAACAACTATTTAAGGAGGGCAAAATAGTAGTGTGCTTTAACTTGTGATATTTTTTTCTTTATTTCTTGGTATCATGATGGTAGCCCAGATGGGTAATCTGCACTGGGTAGGGAGGGGGTGGCTAAGGCCCTGTCCTTAGTTCTATATATAGTTTATCTCCATGAATTAGCCATTCCGTTCATCGATGAGGTACCTTGGCTATTCATAATTTTTTCTTTCCTTTAATTTTGTGATATATAATATATTGGTAATGAATCTGGCAACAGCAAAGAAATATTCCAGATGTTTCACATTTCATGAATAAATCAACAAGAAAACTGTTAAAAGAAAGTCAAGCTTTTGAGGAATATCTGCAAGGATGACATCACAGACTACCTGATGTGAACCACTTCCGGGAGTAAGGGGTCCAAGGATCCTGGGATCAATTAGCCTGGGCCAGAGGAAATATTTACGGGCTCAGGAAAATATTGGATAAAATATAGTGTATTCGAGGCTGCACTTCATAATATATAGGAAGATTATATATGCAGCCTGATGGCATATAATCTTCCCCGCGGTTATATTGAGCAAAATTGGGGAAGTCATGCACATAGGGAACAACCGCCGATTGCCAGTCGGGGGGGGGGGGGGACATAGTTCGGTCGTGGGACTTTTAACAGTCAGCTTGGGAAGAATTGGACCACTACGAAGGGCTTACCACCGTCGCCTCTATATTTTCAACCTCACACAAAGTGGGCAAAAGCGTTTTGGACTTATGTGGACCTCATTTATAGTCTAAAAATATCCCATTTAATTGATAGGAATCGGTTTCAATGACCTCAAGGTAGCAACCCCCTCCTTTATAAAATCTGTGATTCATTTCTGTCCCTCCCATAAAGGTTCAGTCTCCTACCTAAATCAGTCGGAGGAAGTAAAAACTGTCGCGGACACGCCAGTATTTCGCAAAACTTACACAGGGGTTAAAATACTCGGGAGATTCTAATATAACGACTGGGGCTCTCATTCTACAAATCATTAACAAGATGGCTGCTTCCTCGGTAGACATGGAGCTCAGAAAAGTAGGTTGTTTTGTTTACTTTCTGGCTTGTACTTGAAGACATAAGAGTAATATCAAAGTTAATGAACTATTATGAAAAGGCACAAGACTTTGTATATAAACGAATCCTATTTGTGATTATAAACCACTGCTTTACACACTGTAGTGTAACTTGTAAGCCTAGCCTAACGTTAGGCATTTATCAATATCATATACAATAACCTAGCCTAGGCCAATGACAAATCGGGCCAACCAAGGCTATGCTAAGTTGGCCAGGACTACAGTGATGGCCGTATGACTACGAGTACTACCTGGTACTAGTTATGCGAAATTTCGATGGCAAATCTCAGCGAATGTAAGGGGAATTAGCCTATACACAAGCCTAGGGTATATGCCAATGTTCTATTACAGTTACGGTAAGTTACATAGCCTTGGCTACTGGTTTAAATTGATTGAAGGTGCGGCCTAGTGACACGACGTAGGCTACGTCTTTTCTATAACTAGGGTTGTTATTGACCTGACTTAAATATGAGAGTCATTGATAACATACACAGCTAAATTCTTTAGAAAAATCTAACTCCTTGATTCATTACAATGACCTCAAAAAAAGTATACATTATTGGTTCTAAGTTATAGAGCTGCAGGCCTAACACTAGGAAATAGCTTTTCAAACAAAGTTTTGCAACAAGTCACACCTGGAGGTCTCAAAGCTGAACTTGTAAAGTTAGGGTAATGAATAAGTATGAATATGTCTGAGTTCCAGAAAAAAAAATTAAAGAAGCTTTGATTGCTGCACCATTAGATTAGCTTGAAGAACTTCCTTTGGAGATTTTACATGGTTGAGATTTATCAAATTAAAGTCTTTCCATTGTCTAAACAATTGGCATTGCCAGGTATAGCATTATTCACTTAAGATTTTCCAAATTTTACCAATTATCAAATGAATTTATCTCAATATTTTTGTATACTTTCTGATATCATTAAATGATGATCATGGTTGTCTCTTTTTTTTTTTACAATTGACAGGCTTTCCAAGAACTACAGGTGAAAATGGTGGACACACAGCAACAGTTAAAGCTTCTAGATATGCAAGTAGATCAACAAAAAAGACTCCAGCAACACGCCAAGTTGACGGAATCAGAAATCGGTGCTCTCCCAGATGGAATTAAAGTTTATGAAGGGGTTGGGAGAATGTAAGTAACATCATTTTAGCCTTGAGTGACATTCAGGGAGTCTGAAATGTGGCTGCATTATCTGTTGAACTATTTCTCGGATTGTGAAACGTAAAGTACTCACTGTTGCTGTGTCGCTGTCATAAGCTTTCTAGTGAACAGTAGCCAGAGACTTCCTTGCCATGTAGACGTTCTCTCTGACATCCATCTTATCCATTAAGTATCATGTCTAGACTGAAGTGATATGCATCATTAATGTAAGAGACATGTAAAAACTGTCTTTTCTCAAAGCTGCCTTTTTGCTAATTCTTTGCGTTTTTCAGGCTTCCTCATTTATGCTGTTTTTGTTAGTTTTACTAGTTTTCATTGTTTTGCAGTTTTAATTTTAGCTTTTTGTCTGTGTACTACTTTGCTGTCCTTCTTGATAAGTGTTACCTCTATTTTGTTTACTTCTTCGTTTGTAATTTTACTTTTTATTTGTACATCACCTTAGAGCATCTATATTCCATTGGATAAGGCACTTTATAAGTTTGGAATATTTATGATTTTGTTATTATCATCGAGATATGAATGATGGTGACTGAAAGTCATCTAGAAATGAAACTCTTACAATGACTTACATTTGAGATCAAAGAAAACTTGCAAAAAGTTCTTTATCAATGTTTGTTGTCTCTACTCAAAATATAGACAAGTTTGATCAAAAAAATTGAAGAAAATCTGTGTATTGGAGTTGTTTGAAATGAATTGAATATTGGAATTCTCTATTTACCTTTGATAAACAGTAAGCATCCCCAGGATAAGTCTGTTACATTTTTATTTCCTTCTTCTTGCCAGGTTCCTTCTACATGATAAACCTACTATTAAAACAGTCCTAGAAGACAAAGTAAAGTCTTGTGACGACAAAATAAAAAATTTAGAGGTGAGTAAAGTGTTTTTTACATATTGTACTGATTGGTGGAAACATGAAAGGGAAGGAAGGGGGGGGGGGGAGGGAGGGTCACCATACAAAGTTGTTGTGGTACACAATTCTTGCTGCAGTTGCACGACAAAGTATCCTCCTTTGCAAAGAGGGAACATTCAGGGGTGTTGTCCTGTCAAAATGTTGCAACTCAAGTTGATAGTCATTTTAAACGATCACATTTGCTTGTGTTTTCGCATTGTTTCAAATTTTGGAGTATTCATAGAATTCCCCGCAATTTTCTGACAGGATATGCGTTTGCTGGAGGCAGAGTCGCGGTGTTGAAATCATTATAAAACATATTAATTCATAAACACTTTTGAGAATGACACATCTCCCTAACAGGATATTTTTGGCTGGAGTTGGAGATGCGTTGGGAAAGTGATTATGATGATATGTGTATATATATATTACTTTTGAAATGCTATTGAGAGTGACACATCTCCCTAACGGGATATTTTTGGCTGGAGTTGGAGATGCGGTGGGGAAGTGATTATTATGAGATGTATAATTGTATATGCTTTTGAGTGTGACACATCTTCCTAACATCTACCAGACTGTGATTAGTTATAAGAGTCTTCCCCATGTGTTCACAAAGCAACCAATCAATTACAGGAAAGTACTCTTTATTTTGTTCTTAAATGTTCCCCTATGTAGCTTAACCAGAAGGTAGTTCTTAACTACCGTACATGTTGATTTAAATGTGTTTTCATGGTCCGTCAAATGATTACTTGTTCCATCAATCTTGTCTTGTCAAGGCTTTGACAGACGCTCCAGTGAATTGCCAAAAGATATTGTACCAGTTAAGTTACAAGACAATAGAATTGCCCGCATTGACAGTGTTTTTCATCTTTTCTTTCTTTTTCTCTTTTTTTTTTCACAGGGAAGTAAAGTATACTACCAGCAGAAGTTGAAGGAAAGCGAAGATAACCTAAGAGAAATGGTCGCGCAGAGACAAGCTGCCAAACCATAGTGAATTTTTGTCTATCTGTGATTGTCAGGGGTATACTGGAAGACCTGTTGTAGGTGAGATGCAAGCTGACCAGAGGATGGACTCCATCACGGTAGCCATCCCTCACCTAAAACACAGCTAGTTTGGTTAAAAAAGGAACTGCATGTGTAGCAAACTGAAGCACCATCACTTGATGGTATGGTACCGAACTTCATCGAAAGGCTGGTTTACTCCAGTGTCACTATATTACGACATTTGAAAAAACAAATTTCTCTGAAAAACTTGAATATTTTAGATGTGACTGTTTGAGAACACCAGAGAATTGCTCAAGTTTTGTTGTAATTTTCATAGCAATGTGATGACCAGTTTAGCCATTTGTAGGGTAAATAGGAAGTCCCTTTAAGCAATCACCTTTAATATTTGGCATTTTAGAGAATGACATTAGAATGTACAAAATTATGATAGCATGTGTTGTGTCCTTTTGTGTAACAAATTGTCAGTTTTTATGGATTGGCTGCGGTGCTTCGTCTTTTGCTGTTTGGTTTGAAATTGTGGCAAATTCCTTTTACGTGTAATGTTTTAATGTTTGCCAATCCCAATTTGCATATCTGTGAGTATTTGAATACTCTTTTATGTAACTTTACAAAATCTACCATATTATTCTCAGTACTGAATGCATGTTAGGCTAAAGTGTACCGATTTTTCACAGGAGCTCTAAAATTGTCAAAAGTAATTTCCCTATGAATCTTGGCTAAAAGCTTAGACCGTAAAGTTAGCACCCAAAAATATGACCTCGAGTTAAAATTTAAAGAAAATGATGAGCTGAAGAAGGTGGAGATTAACTTGATTAGTGTCTGTGAAATAATTTAAGGATTTTGTGGCCAGGTTCCTTCTTGATTTCTTCGGTATCTCCATATCAAGGGTTTCGTATGTACCCTCCTTGGGAAGTCAAATGGTAAAACTGATATATGTAATTGTTTGGTGTCCATATTTACCTTCAAATATCATTTGTATCATTTTTGTAAACACAACTACCTGGCATCAAGTGTATCCTTCATGGGAGGCCAAATTGGACAATAATTCGGTGTCCTACTTTATCACAAGTATCTAATTACGGGGTGGGGGGGGGGGCAGGTGGATGAAATTGCTTATACTTGTATACCATCAAGGTGTAGTTAAGGTTTGACATGTAGAGATACCAGTGCACTCAACCTTGATATTTAGTTCTATGATTATTACTTTTGTGCATATTATCTAGGACGTTTCTGTCAATTGTTAAGTGTTGGGTAGGCTAGCAGACTTGCATGTTGGCTTGTTCTCACCATTGTTGCAGTGAAGTGTGGAAAACTTACTGTAGATATGATATCAGAGAACATCAACCAGATGGGACAACTTGCTACCACTCTAGTAATCTCTTTATATATATTTCATGTCACCCTGCAAAGCAATTTTAGTGGCAGTTTGAACAGTTCCAAACCTTTTATCTAATAGCAAACAGACATCCATACTGCACCCTGATATGATATCACGCTATGTAATAGTTGAAAATACCGATGACTATTAACATCTGTGTTGAAACTGAGACATGGGAAACATTTTCTTCCGAGCAATTTTTTTAGATAAAATTGGTCAATTATGTCCACCAATTAAGATGATCAGCATATCTTCAGGGACATCTGCTCATAAATGCATAATCAGTGTCTGGGGATTGGATTGGTAGAATTTATACTCTTGCAGTGGAAATTTGCGATTATCAACAAGTTATTTCTGTGTTTTGAACTGTTTTTAGGTGTTCTTCAATTGTATTATTATATACAACAGTGGGATATTTGCCAAACATTGGTACAAAAGGAGAACTTCCCTAAAAAAAACAAAGTTTTGTGTTTTATGGTGTGATTGGTTATATTTTGATACTAACGGACACAAGAACTCAATAGCTGGTATAAATATGCAGATTTTTTTTTTTAATGAAAAAAAAAAAAAAGAGTCGAAACATGTTAATTGTTGATTTGCATTTTAGATACATGGCTATTGTGTAAAGTGTCTTGGCACCGAAAGTTCAGTACAAAAATCAAGGATAAGTCTTTACACTGACCCTACCTTGGAACGTACAAAGATGAGCTTCTATACTTTGCAATTGGAGAAATACACTTCAGAAAATTATTCAGTATATTGTGGTTCTCATTCAGATTTTGTCATTTTAAAGGGCCAGAAGAGAAGAGTTCTCGAAGAATGGAGGGTGGGATTTGATGAATGGGGGGGGGGGGTTGAAATATAAATTGTATTAGCTTGGTGACTTTATTGTCGCTAGGGTCTATATTTAATTAGTTTTAAGCAATGTTATGTGTAATTTTTAGCATGGAACATATAACATTGGTTCATTGAAATAATTCCATTTCCAATGGGGATAATCTAGAAAAAAATTGAAGAAGTCTCTAAATGTTCAATTGTTCACTTCCTTACGAGTAATTGAACAATTTTCTGCAAAATGTTGAATTGACCACTTATAATATGTCGTTAATTCAACAATTTTCAGCAAAATGTTTAATTGACAACTTATCATATCTCGTCAATTCAACATTTTTCTGCAAAATGTTTAATTGTTCACTTCACGGTCATGATATGGAAATTTGCAAGTGCCATGATAGGCCAATATCTCAGCTTTCATGTGGTGGGTAGGATATACCAGTTGAAAACTTCTATATATGCTTTGGTATGTCTTGAAAGTGACGAGTTGAGTGTGTAAGTCAATGGAACAATTGATTGTGGTGCGAGACCTGTATTACTAAGTATAAAGTGGCTACACTTCTAGGGTCACGTGTTACCCAGAAGAGTTCATGATCATAACAAGACTAGTGCATAGTGTTACTTTATCAAAACTAACAAACCTATTCCAGGTGACAAAAAATCTACAGTAACAGGAAAAAATGGAGTTGTTAGAACTAAAGACAACAGAAAAATTTAAAGGATGAAAAATACCAAATTTATTGGGAAACATATTCTGATGTAGATACAAACAACAATTATAACAAACAAATAAGAAAGAAATAAAAATAAACATTGGATATAAAATGATGATGGGCAGTGATACGTCATTGTCGAACTACTATTAAGAGAAAACAGAAAACAAATTTGTTCGTTTTGGGGTTTACCCTAAGAAAAGAAACTACAGTCAAAGATATGAAACATTAACTCTCATGCATTAAATACATTTCACACACTCATAAACACCGCCACCTATTTCTCGCGTTCGATATAAATTACGTATCGTAATCGTGAAACATATATCACGTGATGAATATTAAACGACATATCCAATTCATCGATTTGGGACATATGACCAGCATATCATTTTTTTGTTAAATCTTAATCATTTATTAAACTAAAACCCTACGTATTAAAATGACTATAGAAAAAAAAACCTTTAAAATAATATATATTTGTAAAAAAAAATATACCGTGGTTGAGATGATTCAAGAATAGATCAATCACAAACTAGTTATTTCGTTCAACTTACGGTATATCACTCATTTGCATATCAGAGAAAGATTTGAAATATATTTCAACCTGATTACACGTGTAGTATTTAGATGTCAAAATTGGCATCCGTACTGTGACGTCACACTTTCATGTGTCAGACGTTGCCTTCGATATTACAGTCCAGTGCATAGCATTAATATTGCATGCTAATCACATTACTTTTAAAATGTCAACAGAATTTTCTCTAAACTTAAGCGCTCTAAAAGGAGGTTCTAAATCTCTTAATTATACTTAGAGTCAAACGAGTTGAGAGATTGGTCCGTCACCCCTCCCCCTTATACTGGGGAGGGGAAGGAGGATATACATCAAGAAATTTAAAAGCCCTACTACAACCTCAAAAATGTAGAAAAGTATGCACAACACTGTCGAAAGGAGTATCCGCGAAAGAAAAATGTAATATACAATGTTTACAAATATAAACTTCAAAGAATGAACCCCCTTCACACAGAAGAAAAGAATGATTAACAAGAAACGTTTCCACTTACTTTGGTATAATGAAGGCGTGACCTTGAGCCATATTTCTTTGCCATATCGTTCCAAAGTATCTGGAATTAATGTCACATGATATGTTTCCCACTCCACTGCCCCCCCCCCCCCAAACAAGCTACTTTTGACTAAAGTTGAAATATCATAGCAGTTTTAATAACAGAAAAGACGGACTGAAAGTACTGATGTACAATTAGATGAAAACATGTAAAGACCATGATCGGGTTCCCAATATTGAAGGAGGGGGGGGGGGAGGGAGGGGGAAGGGTTGAGGAAGGGTGAACTTATTCATGTACACCCTGAATTGCAAAACTTTATCGGTTACAAACACACAACTGGCTATATAAAACTATAGTCATATTTGAACAGCCTGTAAGCGGTAAAGGTCAATCGACAACTAATTCCCACCCAGCCTCCAACTTCCCGTCCCCCGGGGTTCCCCTCCGTCATTATCAGACTCTCACCCAAATTTGCTTGTTTATTTGTGACCAGTATACTTGTTTCGATATGATTGTCGATAGGAGCCTTTTTCGTGATTAAAATCCCAGAAGGTAATTGTTGTAGCTGTTAATGAACTCTTTATAATCTACGCATATACTTCAGCGTCTCGGCGGATATACGTTCGTTTTCATGCTACGTTTGCGATAACATATCCATATTTCTGCCGCTCAAGTTCTTCATCTATTAGCCTAAATCCTGGTCTGTGAATAATGCTTTGCAATTGTGCTACTGTATTCATGCCCTTCCGTAGACGAGTCGTCCATACTGATATATGAGCTAATGTCTTTCCGCGAACTTGGCTCACTTCCTCGGCTCATATCTTCATAACCACTGGTAAGCTTATTGGTTTCTTCATGTAATTGCTGATCACGTGGAAGGCTTTGGCAAGTCGATGTGACGTCATTGGTAGTAGTAGTAGCAGCAGCGTTGTTGTTGTTATTTGTGGACTGCACTGGCGGTGCACGTCGTGGAAACGTTGAGAATTGTTCCGTCGTCCGTGGTTCAGCGAGATGGAATGAAGATCGATCGATTGTTTGCATCTATTGATTAGGAGTTCAAAACATAAATAATAACATCAATTAATTCATAAATCGTATAGAATAATAATAACACAGCCGGTTGGGAAAATTTTGTAATGTTATTATCCCTCCTGACTGTCCTTCCATATCATTCTTCGAAGCACTCGTATTGACAGTATGAACAGTCCCTAACTTTTATCTGATAGCAAGAGGATATTTATATTGCTCATATTGTCAGTACAAGTTCTTTGAGGCATGACTATGTCCCAAGTTGGAACAATATTAGGTAATATATTGATTGAAAAGACTGAACACAAATTTATAGTGTTCATAACTAGAATAACATTTATCAAAACTCTATGGCCAATGGTAAAGACTTCGCTTGAGAATGGACTTGCTAATAACTAGAGCACCAATGGTGCAGTAACTCGAACCATTCAATTTGAGTTAATGCGAATTTATTGTTCCAACGAGGATGTTACGCTCCAATATTGGCCACATAATGGCTTGTAGTGGCCTGTTAAACAGCCTTTGACCTTAGCTTCCCGGTGGTCGAAAATAACCCAACATCCAACGATCATTTTTTTCCAAGTTTAATCAAAATCAATCGAAGAATGAGCATTCAAGATCACTTGATTTCTTAAAATTTCCACGTTTTGACCTCTAATGACCTTGGATCCAAAATCCCTGTACATCCCGAAAGAAGCACTGCCCAAGAAATATTATGCCGAACTGTCAAGAAAATATGGTTATCTGGGAAAGAGGAGATATATTTTGAAGGGTTTCCACAAAATGTCATGTATTGACCCTAAATGACCTTTGACCTTCACTTTCCGGTGGTCAAAAGTAGCCCAACAGTCAACAAACATTGTGTCTAACTTTCATGAACATAGGTCGCTCTGGGAAGGAGGAGATACCTTTTTAAGGTTTTCACATAATGGCTTGTAATGACATGTACATGACCTTTGACCTTAACTTCCAGATGTCTGAAAGTAGCCTAACATCCAACGATCCTTGTGTCCGAGTTTAATCAAAATCAATCGAAGAATGAGCGGTCAAGATCACTTGACAGATTGTATTTGAGATTTTCAGGTTTTGACCTCTAATGACCTTAAGCACTACTCAAGAAACATTATAACCAACTTTCAAAAACATGTGGTCTTCTGGGAAAGAGGAGGTACGTTTTTGAATTTTTCACATAATGGCATGTAGTGACCCCTAAATGACCTTTGACTTTCATTTTCCGGTGGTCGAAAGTAGCACAACATCCAACGAACACTGTGTCCAAGTTTCCTTAAAATGGATGGATGGATCGAGTGATGGTGGCGGATCACGATAGCTCAACCCAACATAGATGGTTTGATCTAACAACCTTTTTGTATCGCATTGCGTTGGAACGTTATGTAATTTTTTTTCACGCCAAATGCACCCAGCTGGAATTCAGCCTGGTTACTGATTATATGCAAATTAAGTCAAGCCAATGAGCGCGTACGCGAACGTGTGTTTCATTATTCAACTTCCGCGCTGTGTTGACGATCTTAATATGCAATGAATGTGTACTTCCATTATAGTAGTAGTAGTAGTAGTAAGTTGAGTCTCGTCTATCCGACATGCTCAGTGATTAACCTCCGCCACGTATCACGATCTTGCGCAAGGTTTATTGCTTCCTCAAAATTGTTAATATTAACGTCCTTAAATTGCGACTTTATTTTTCCAAGCAAGGTAGTCACGGGCCTTCCTACTGGTTTAGCAGTATGTCTCAGTGCTTCTCTTAAAGCAACCTTTGCTGGAGCGTCCTCCTGGGGTCTTGCTACATGACTTCCATAGGGGCTGGAAAGAGGAGGAGGATGTGGTGGTGTATGCTGTGTGGGCTGCATAATGAAGATGATGGTTAGGCACGGAGTGGATGAATTATGTGGCGGCGTTTTGGGAAGAAATAGGAAACAAAACGTTTGTTTGCCACATACCTGGATGTTATTTCGAGGTGGGTGGTAGACCGGATTATCTATATGTTCACCTCTTTGGTGGTAGGAAGTACTTCTGCGCAGAAAAAGATCAGTTGAGACTCTACCATCTGGATGACAATTCGTTGGAGAATTCTTCGACTTGCATGACCCAGTGCTCAATCTGCAAACACATACAAAAAGGCGCGATTGTTTAAAGAAAATCTAACAAAAATTCATAACATCAGAACGTAAGCGCAGATGATAACCATAAGTAATGACCATTAAAACACACGTTGCAAAATAACCAAACATATACCACTTTAACTGAAAACAATGTAAGAAAACAGTGTCAATGATTTCAATTGACCTCTGCTCGGAATAAGACGCATTATTGTCTGAAATTTTCAAACCATGCAACTGTTGAATCAAGCAACAACAACAATAACAACAAAAAACAGAAAAACAGAAAAAGTCAGTTAGAAATTATTTTTAAACAAGAGCCCAAGGGCACTGTGGTTCCTTGCGTAGGGGTATATGACAATACACATAATATAATCATCGCAAGATTGGGCTCAAATAGTCCAAGTAATTGTGGTCCTACATGTACCCATAAAGTAACCAAAACTTTAGCCAACACTTTTGTGATCACAAATTGTGATCGGATTTTTGATTGGAAG
>KN894540.1:8165-28581 GCA_000934455.1 Apostichopus parvimensis
TCCAAGGCAACGGTGACATGAATAAACCACGTTTTGCCTAGCTGTTACAACCTACTTGTACAAAGGAAACCAAAACTGGATTTCTTAAATACTACAAAAACAAGAAAACAAACAGTAACCCTGCTAAGAGGGGTCGTGTAAATGTGTGAAAGTGTGAACCAAGGTTAGATCTGAAGGTTAAATCAGAATGAAAGTACCAGTTGTTTTCATGAACTGGTACGGATGGTATCCATGTCCCCTTAGAATAAATTAATACTTACTTTAATTGAATCTGGGGCTTCATATTGAATTACTTAGTTCAGAATAAATTTTCAAAATAAAATATGTACCTTGTGCTTTAAAAATGAACGTTTATGTTCATCCAACCAACATCCCATATTTAGTTTGTTGATGAGCTAAAAGTTACTTTATTTTGGCCAAAGCCAGATTTCTTTATGAAGTACGTTTTTCTTAAATAGAAGGTACATGTGCAAAGTGGTTCCAGAAAGTGTGTACATGTTTAAGTTCAAGAGGTACCACTGATCAAGACCAGTGTACACATATATTATGTTCCTGTATGTTTCTGGAGTTATGAATTAGAATTATGAATTAGCGATGTACGTGTTCAATTTTACTTCTTGATTCTATAATAATATAAGACATTTTACCTATAAAGTGATTTTGAAATTGACCTGGCCGGTCAGATATTGCCCGTTTGGTCAAGACCAGACTCAATCCGAATGTCTTTAACTTTGAACTCTTGGACAGTTAGACAGTGTGTGTGTGTTGAAGGCTACGGCAGTCAATGTCAATCGGACATGTGCGGTGGTTTTCAATTAAAGTAAATGTAATCGAATATGTACGTGAAACTATACATGTGATGTAAAGCACAGTCTTTATATATACGCTTATCAGTCGTTCAGCATTGGTTGACTATCGGTTGGCTATCGAAAACAGTATCACAATTTAACAACGGTTGAATTAAGTCGGGTCGTTTCAATCAGGCCGCGCAATGCTCAGCTTAATGCAAACCGAATCAATACTATCATAGCGACGTGGACAAAAAAAAATCCGGAATTCTTCACGGTCAAACGGCCTTTAACATGCCTTTAGGGTCGTAAACTTCTACAGGCTTCGAGTCCCGACGATTAGCGAAAACTATGTCATGTCGGTCCGGCTTTGTCATATCAGTTCAGTTGGGTAGTTTTCAGCCGGCTAAATATGTATTACTGGATAGTATTCACTGCTTTAAGAACCATGTGAATTTACCGTGACATTTTGTCATTTTAGCTTTTTGTATATCGTGAGAAAGTGACACAGCAAAGCCCATTTGTCAAAAGAAATAATGACAACGATGTCGGGATGTTTGACATTACAGTGGACAATACTTCTTCATTGGAACTACGTATGAACATAACGTTGAATAATTTGTAAGCTCAACAATGAATACAGAAACTTAGATTGAACATTGTGTTAACCAGAGACACACAGAAATTAGAAGGAGAACGTATAGGTTGTAGTGGAGCCTTATGTACACCTTCCAAAGGGAATCTTAGTTGGGGCAACCCTTGCTTTACCAGAGAGAGGCAAAGTAAAGTTGCAAATAACCAATTTGTCTGTTGAAGACATTCTAATTCCACCAAGAACACCTCTTGGCAAAGTATTAGAGGCTGTTGTGATCGATGACGGGAATGTCTCTTATGAATGCATCCAAGTACGAGTTAACAACATCTCAACTACAGATTCTAGTGTAATCTTACCTATTTGGACAGGACTAACCAACCAACAACACCAACAGGCAGAGGAACTACTCCAAAGGTATCATCATGTTTTTGCAAGTTCTGATGATGACCTGGGATATAGTGATACCATTACTCACCAGATACCAGCTTACTGATGATGTTCCAGTAAAGCAGGCTTTCCTGCAAATCCCTCCGTCACAGTTTGAAGAGGTCAGGGAACACATTCGAAAGTTAATGGAGAAGAATGTGATCCGTCAAAGTACCAGTCCCTTTGCATCACCGATTGTCCTGGTGAGGAAACCAGATGGATCCCTTCGGCTATGTGTCGACTACCGTCAGTTGAACCACAAAACCCTCAAAGATGCTTACCCCATTCCTCGGATTGATGAATCCCTTGATGCATTGCATGGCGCCAAATGGTTCTCAACCATCGATCTTCTAGCAGGATACCATCAAGTAGCAGTCGATGAGAAAGACAAACACAAGACCAGTTTCATCACCCCGTTTGGTCTCTACGAATATGCCGTTCGGGCTTTGTAACGCCCCTGGAACTTTCCAGCGTCTTATGCAGTCCTGTCTGAGTGACCAGTACTTCAGATCTGTCTTTTGTTATCTTGAAGATATACTTGTATATTCACAGACCTTTGATGATCACATCGCCAACCTTGAACTTGTCTTGAAAAGACTACAAGTTTCCAAGTGTGAATTATTCCGCCCTGAAGTAAAGTACCTTGGTCATAGAGTCACCAGAGAAGGTGTAAAGGCTGATCCAGATCAAATTGAAGCTGTCAAACACTGGCCTACTCCAAAATCCGTCAAAGAACTGCGATCTTTCTTAGGATTCTGTTCTTTCTATCGAAGGTTCGTTCAGAATTTTTCTAAAATTGCAGGGCCCTTACATTCCTTAGTGGCCAAAACCATGCAGACTCTAAAACAGAACGAGAAGTCTCAATTTGACTGGAATTTAGAGCATCAACAGGCATTTGAAATACTTAAAGGAACCTTGTGTACTCAACCCGTTTTGGCATATGCAGATTTTTCTCAACCATTTGAAGTAGAAGTCGACGCCTCGTTTCAAGGTTTGGCGCAGTCCTGATGCAACGCCAGGGAGGAAAACGATGTGTCATCTCGTATGCCAGCCGTACCCTGAGAGGTGCCGAAAAAATATGCAGAGGTATTCTAGCATGAAACTAGAACTTGTAGAACTCTGTTGGACAGAGATGGGTTGGGCAGAGATGGGTAGGTGCCCTGGCTATGTTTGACATTGAGGTAAGATACTAACCTGGTAAAACTAACCTTGCTGTAGATGCTTTGTCGAGACGACGCCACAACGGTAATGACAGTTCTACCATTGCTACTTCTAACTTTTTAGCAGTGGCGGTATTAACCAAGGTTCCAGATGAATTGATTGTAGCTTCATGTGCCAATACCATAGACCAGTTACCGGTTGATAAGGAAACAACAATTGAGACCTCCCCTATCCTGTTGCCTTCTTACACCTTTAAACAATTGCAGGAATTTCAAAACAAAGATCCAGAGCTTTCAAGGCTGTGGACCTTTTGAAACAAAGGACAGAAGCCACATCACCAATCTGTTACACCAGACTCTGAACTGAAGTTGTACGTCAGGGAGTGGGACAAACTTAAAGAAAAGAGTGGACTCCTGTACAGACAAAGTGCAGATGGTTGTCAATTGTAATTGCCCAAAGTCTTGCGGAGAAAGGTTATGCATCTGTGTCATGATAACACAGGACATCAGGGAACCAAACGAACTCTTTCACTAGTTCGTAGTCGTTGCTATTAACCACGTTTACAGTAAGATGTTGTGGAGCGCTGCCAACTCTGTGACCGATGTACAAGAGCCAAAAATCCACCAAGAATAATAGAACCCTTGAAGTTCATCCACTCTTCCAGGCCAAATGAAATTCTGGCTATTGATTTTACAATCCTCGAGAAAGACGCCAGGGGAAAGAAGAATGTCCTCGTAATGACAGATGTTTTCTCACAGTTTACTAGGGTAATCCCGACTAAAGACCAGACAGCCAAGACAACTGCTCGAGCATTACTTGATAACTGGATATTACTTTTTGGAGCTCCAGTAAGGTAACACTGCGACCAAGGTCGAAATTTTGAATCTAACCTTATTTACGAACTCTGCCACCTTGGAACATCAAAAAGACAAAGACCACACCATACCATTTATAGGAAAATGGACAGGCAGAACGATTCAATCGTACCGTGCATGACTTGCTGAAGGTTTTGTCACCGAAAAAGAAACGTAGATGGTCAGAAAACATACCAGAGATTCTTCATGTGTACAACTGCACTCCACATGCATCCACCACACTTCCATCTTTCTACATGATGTTTGGTCGAGACCCAATATTACTAGAAGATATACTTCTGAACAACACTGGTGCTGACGAACGGCAGATAGACTCCAAAAATGACTCTGACAATGAGGTAAATCAATGGGTTGCCTCACACTTAACTGTTCTGAAGATGGCTTTCCGTCAAGCAGGGGAGAGGCTATAGCCCTGGAAGCCTCAGCAAGAACGGCCCGGTATAAAAAGGGTACCAAAGAACATCCTCTGTCTATTGGAACAAGAGTGTATCTCAAGTCACACCCCAAAGTAGATATAAAATTGCGGATGAATGGGGACAGGTACTACACAAGGTTACCGCCAGACCAGGTGATGGAGCGACATATGTAATTGAATTGACAGATGGTACAGGGATCCCGAAGACTGTACACCGGAGAGACATCCGCCCTTGCACGTTGATCCCCCAGCCCTGTAAAGCCCACAATCAGCTAGACGAAAGCAGGGCAACACCGCCCCATCATCAAGTAGTTCAGACGATGACCCTTCAACTTGTAGCGACTCGGACGACAACTCCAACGACATTGAACGTACTGGTGACATTACATCTGACAATGACGACTACTCCGACAGACATGACAGTCGAGTCTTAGACACTTAGACAAACAGCGACGGAGTACCCGTAAGACCAGAGGACAACACTCAAACCTTTATCGAACTTCGAGGATTATTTATTAAGGTGAGATCAGAGTTCAATTAAAGTCAAAGGCAGATGAAATGTAACCACTATTTTCAAATTTATTGGGTTTCCGTAGTGTTATATTTTGCTAAATAACAGTTCTTTTAGATTAAAATTTTCCCAAAATCTTATACGATGATTACTTGTTCATCGTATTCGTTAGATGGCTATATTTTATGATTGTCTTACATTCATGTCACATTTCTCTGATACCTAGTATCCATTGTACTTGTTAGTATTAGTGCAGCCGACTCATTATAATTTATACCTTTTATTTATCAATGTTGCCTTGACGTTGATGAACTCTGACCCTACCTTGATCATCCATGTATTGTATACTGTGTATACCTGGAACTTATTTTTAACTTTTTCTTTTTCAGTAATATTTAGTTAGCTTTTCGCTTTGCTCGTTTATATTTCATTCTTGCTTCCAACTAGACCTTTCATAACGTGTTTGAGGACAAACAGTTCTTTAGCAGGGGAGTGTGAGGGAATGTGGCGTAATCCATATTCATGAACTCTCCCCGTAACAAAAAAAAATCTGACCTATGACCCGACAATTTGCCTGTATCTACGCACATCGCACAATTGACTCTATTGTTTATCTGTAAGACTGTAATATTACTCACTAAAACAGTGGTTCCCATTGTTTTGATGTGAAGCACCCTTCATGTTAAGCTATCGTTAGCGTTGCTTCTGCACACACGCCGTCTAACCACTGTAAGAACAACTCGTATTTGAACTTCTTAACCATTATTATTTATATTCATTTTGAGGTAACAATCGACATCGAGATGTGAGAGCTATAAAGTTCTCAGTGCTAGCGAATCCATCCAGTGGCCGTTGTACCACCGCCCTCTTTAACGTCCTCTTTTACATTCTCTAGTATTGTGTGCTTTTATTTAATTTTACTGGCTCAAATACCCAGTAATGGCCCTACGACCCCAATAAATTGGAGCAGAACAAGCCATAGGTTTTGACTCTTCTTTCGTGTTGCACGTACGGCATCACATTTATCTTCGTGTTTCTCGTAAAAACGTCCGTCGGATGAAAACCACTTTTTTGACGGTCAACTATCCGGGCAAATAGGTAAGCTAACTATCGTTTGTCAAATTTGTAGCAAAGCCTTTTGAGCATTTAGCACAACCCTTCAAACGTGAATAATCGAGAATGTATGGTATTCACATGATGATGGGTATAATAAGCCCTCTTCGCGTTCCCTTGGAAATTCTCAGAATGAGCCAGATGTTTCTATAGTATTATTTTGTCCTCCTCATGTTCCCTGGAAATTTACGAGAATGAGCCCGAAGTTTATACATCTTTTGCTACAATGATATTAGTACATAACTCCTGTAAAGATGAAAAATACATCGTGAGTGTGTGCTTCTATGTATGATAAATCGATCAAGGAGAGTATGCCAGAAACATCCAGAACGAAGCTGAACTTGTATAAATGCTTGTATCTTCAAGCAAGCGACAGAGAGAGATGAACAACACCTCCAGTAGACCGTCTCGTTTATTGCTGTGTTCGTTGTTTTTCCTGTGTTCAGAGGCCATATACAGCCTATTTGCTCGTTGTCACTTACATATTGTAATACTACGGACACGGACCTACTTTATTATATATTACCTATTAACCTGTTAGCAGGCGCGTAGCCTAGCGGGGGGCGAAGGGGGCAGCCGCCCCCTCCCCCCTTGAGCATATTTTTAAATTTTTTTTTTAATGTTTTTATGATATCGCTAGTAATTTCAAAAGAGAAAATGCTTACACGGCCTGGGAAGTGCCATTTCCGGCGATCTGGGAGGCATTTTCAGCCAAATTTTCTCGTACGCTTCGCGCCAAACATGGTGGCGCTACGCTTAGATAGTGTGCAATGCCATATCTACGGCTCTGAACATTTTTCTACATTTTCGCCCCCCCCCCACCCTTGGCAAATTCCTGGCTACGCGCCTGTGCTCTATAGTTTCATTTTACTGAAAATATGTCTCCTTTTACTGGATTCAATTAAGTTTTTCTACATTTTCCCCCCCCCCCCCCCTTGGCAAATTCCTGGCTACGCGCCTGCCTGTTAGCGACACTGAACCTAAGATTGGGTTAATACAGTGTTAATACAGTGTTAATACAGACTAGCCTACGTGTTCATATGTATACTTTTAACGACTAGTTGAACACGTTGAATGTGGTTTGCCAGCATCGGCTTGAACATAAGTTCAAACGCCCCATGCATGGATCTTCTTCGCAAGGCGATACCAGAAGACATATTGACCAACCTCTACCTGTTACTTAGTAAATACGTTTAATTATATGACGTAACCGGTATCTAAGCATACGTTAAGTACCATTACACCCTTATACAAATCAGAGCATGCAAATTGTGTGCAAGTGAAAAGCACGCAACCGGTTTGCATGGGCACGCTTTCTGCACGTAGTTTACACGCTCTCCGTATGCTTGAGCTGTTGCGTGCATTCTCGTATGCAACTTGCATGCATGCAAATAGGGTGGAGTTGACATGAAGCGCGTTTCTCCAGTTGAAATGCGCGTTTAAAAGTCCAATTGCATGCAATTTGGACTCTTTGAGTGTGGATGAAGCGTGCTTGGAAAAATTTTTAAGTGGGCATGCATGCATTTGGCACACTGTTCATTTTCTAAGCGTGCAGTTAATATTGAAGCATGCATTTGGCACTCTGTAAATTTTGGAGTGTGCAGCAAGTAACATCTGAAGCGTACAATTGGCACATAAATAAGATGGTCAGCTCTTACATAAAGTTTTCTTTTGTACCATAGTTTTACTTGTTTATTAGTACACTGTACAGTGCTCACTGTGCAGAGGGCTATGCATTTGTACAGTATATTCGTATGTTGTCTTGTGGCAGCAAAAGGGTGGATTAACACCTTAACTCTTCTGGGTTGCTAGGCAACTATCTTGTTCTTCCTGGAAATTAGCCTTCACAGGAAATGGGGTCTGTGTGTATATATTATAGGAACAAAGGAGTTTTGTGAGGGGTATAGGGAGTCAGGCAGTTGGCTATGAGTATTAGAGCAAGGCAGTTGCAAAAGAAGAGAAAGATAGTTTTAATGGCTGGATAGTTTGTTTTAAACCTTAATTTACATTCAAGTTACTGTAGTCCTTATTATTTTATGGAAGTTGTGATATATTCAACTGACAGTCTGGGACACTATTTATTTTAAAGGATACTATTTACTATAAAGGATATTATTTTACTTATAAAGGACATTATTTTACTACTGGATATTGACATTATTTTACTGAAAGGATACCCTGGAACTATTTCATATAAATTAAAGGATACTATATTGTTGGGATCAGACATTCATAATACCATTTAATGTGTTTAACTATACTGATGTGGTGGAATATCTGATGTCGTGGAAGATATGATGTCGTAGAATACTTGATGTCACCAGCAGTCCAACTCACCAGAACAGACTTTTAAATTTAGTGTATTTACTTTAACATTTGGGTGTGCACGTACCTCACTACTGTAAGTTATTTGATTTAACTCTTTGACTGGGCCCAGATAAGCTGTATATTGTTTGTTATTCATATAATTTATTTTGATCCAATCCAGTTGAGTTTTCCATTTTTATGTGTCTTGCTCTGTGTTTGGTCATCACACCAAACCCAGAGTTCTCTGATCAAGAACAAACATTTATTTTCAGTGGCTAACACCCTTACATATACACACGATGAACATGTACCAATGTTACCTATATGTACAAATACATGTCATTTGAGGTCAAATTACTAAACATTGTTGGATCTACATGAAACTTGGTGACATTCATCATAGTGCCCTTGGGCTCTTGTTTATAAATCTTATTCCTATTGCAATAGTAGCAATACCATGTATTTTGTTTAACCATTTAATTATTCCTAAGAAAATAAGAGAGAATTGAAAATATTCCATGCACTTTTTTATCTACCTATTTTAATCTTCCAGGGAAGTTATTTTGTTCTAAATTTCAAAGTAAATATTGAAAGAAAACTAACCATTCAATTGTTCTGAAGTTAATATTGAATAAAACTCATAATTCAGAGAGAATTGAAAATATCCATGCAAGTTTTTATATTAATTTTGTTTTTCATCCAGTAATTAATGCACATAATTGTAATATATATACCAACTGGAAATTATGCGTGCACGCATGCATGCAAAAGTTTGTCAAGCAGAGCACGTTTTTAAAATGCATGCGTGAAAATTCAGCGTGCAAATTTGCATGCATGCAAAATTTTGTCAAGCAGAGCGCGTTTTTAAAATGCATGCGTGAAAATTCAGCGTGCAAATTTGCATGCATGCAAACATTTGTCAAACAGCGCGTTTTTAAGATGCATGCGTGAAAACGTTCCAATTGAGCGCAATTTGCATGCTCCCCACACGCATGCAAGAATTGCATGCATGTAAATTCTACGCACGCGTGCCCAGAGCATGCAATATTATCCCCCTGCATGCGTGCCCGGAGCGTGCAATTTTATTCCCCTGCATGCGTACCCAGAGCGTGCAATTTTATTCTCCTGCATGCGTGCCCAGAGCGTGCAATTTTATCATTTGCATGCATGCAACAGTAATTGCATGCGTGAAAACGTTCCAAAAGAGCGCAATTTGCACATTCCCCACACGCTCTCTGCGCACATACCACAATTGCACGTGTGCAAAAGAAGGAAATATTTGTACGAGGGCAGTTACTAACTTTACCGTAATGATCAGAACTGTACAAAGTGGTTTGAAAGAAGGTGATTTGAACGAGAATTATCTTTGATCGAAACATAAAACGACGCTAAATGATTTGCATACTTTTTCTGTTCCCATTCCGTAACAATGGAAGGACATGAGTGGTGTCACATTAACTGTCGGTTAAAGACCTGGTGTCGTTGAAACTGGTCTGAGAGTTCTCCAGAGTAAATTAGAAGTTGAAACAATTGGTCCATTCTGCCGCACATTTACACCAGGCGATCGCCCAGGTCTTGAGCGTGTGAAGGGCAAATATACCATATAGGCTCTACGGTTTGTTTTGGATCTGGATATTACACCAATTGTTCAAATTTGGTTTACGTGCAATTTGAGGAGCGCTGAGAAGGGAGGGGTGCCCCTCAATTTTTTTTTCTGGTAATAGGGCTTAGATGGGGCTAACTGCACAGTGTATGCAATATGCGTGCGTGTTGTAAACGTAAGCATTTCTTGGGGGGGGGGTAGTTTCTTTATGCCGCCAGGGGCCATGGCAGGGCCTTCATATTCGCTATTCACACAACTGACTCGGCAGGGTTTGCATATCACTAAGCGCTATTCACACAACGAACTTAGCATGGTCTGCATATCACTAAACACTATTCATACAACGGACTTGGCATGGTCTTCATATCACTACACGCTATTCATAGTGTACATTGAACATATTTAAAAACCTTAAATTTATGCACATGAAAGGAGAGGAGAATGCCTTCAGTTGAACATCAACCTTCACGAGAAGTATTCTGAATGTAAAAGAAGAACTTAGAAGTAGTATACTGCTACCACCATTTATTCTGCAATAATCCATCATGATAAAGATATCAGAATACATACAATTAAATTGTACTCAGTCAATGAGGGGTGACCACATACGCAAGTAGAATGAAAACCTCTTTACATTCGAATGCAACACTTCAACCAAGAGTGGCTTCTGATACAGGCAGCAGGATTGAACAGGTCTATATTTTGATGTCTTGACTGACCTGTTGAATACCTGCAGGGTATCAAATGTACCTTTTGATGGAGTAGAAATCAACTTTCACTGCCAGAGTGATCTGACTGAAAGCTAACTTAACAACAAGAAAGTAGACACTATAAGGACATTCTGGCAGCCAGTCAGGAACTCAGACAAGAGTGGCATGGAAATACAATGAGATGTGCTAAACATTACAAAAGGAAGGGAAGTGCTAGAGATTTTAATATCCCTACAAATACGGACTTGTTTTACTTTGGTCTAATTGAATTCTGACATTGCAACATAATGAGGAGAGTTACTGGGTGGTTAGTAAATCAAAAGTTATTGCCACCTTATGATAGCTTTCATCAACTGAACCAGTTAAATTGCATAGCAGATAAATCATAATACACTTCGTAATGATAGAAGGCACAATTCTGCCTTGCAGCCTAATGGTCAGTATCATCATACCTTGGTCCTATAATTGGGACTAACCTTCTTGGCGGTTACACCATTTAGCTATACACTTAGCATGTGGAGGAGAATATCTGAATGAACAGTCATATTTAAACCCTGCTCATTTCTGAGCACCAATTAGTTTCATAACAATGAAGTATGATAAGAAGTATGAAAAAAAAGAAGATACAATTGGATAATATTAACTTCTCAGAAAACGGTATGAAGGTCTCAATGAGAGGAATACACACAGAAAGTCTGAATTATATCTGCATTTCCTGAATACTATTATAACTGACCGAGAAATTTGAATACTCATATCTGTACAGCAGATAATTAGCGCACAACTGTTTGTTCTGAAACATTTTTTGCCCTGAGAAATTCATTCCAAACCATTTTTCGGCCATCGGCATAGATGCTGATAGCAAACTGTTAAATTGAATTCAGTCGGCAGCTTAATTAAACTGCTAAAAGTAAATATGACACTTGGGTTTACCAGAAACTCAGACTACATATACCTTGATTTATGAAAATGCATCATAAGTGAATCAAACAGATTGCAAACTAATCCTAGGTTTAGGTAAACATTTGAGAATGAATTTTAGGTTCCATACACATTTTGAGAATGAATTTTAGGTTCCATACACATTTTGAGAATGAATTTTAGATTTAATAAACAATTAGTTTGAATCTAATATTACCAACTCCCCTTAGAAACAGAGTGGTAAAGTTTGTAGCATATCAATATCAATATGCATCCCTCAAATTCATGTTATGCTCTTAAGGTATCAAAATAGAAAAAAAATACAGAAAAAGAAACCTAAAGAAAAGATAAGTAAAATTATAACCACCACCATTATTTGTTTGGCAGTGCCTTGTTGACTTTTGCAATGCCTAGGACTTGTTGAATCTCAGAAATAAATCTGTCAGGGCATCAGCACTATATTTCCATTCAGTTTCTGTGGTATGTGGAAAAAGAGGAAGAAGAAGAAGAAAAAGACAGAACTGAATACAACTGGATCGTGGTAAAGGCATTGATGCTTAAACTAATTATACACCAATATGCAAAATGTGCATGCATTTATTCTCTTATCAAATAATCAGAATCGGCCCGATTATGAAAAAAATAATCAGTAATTGTTATTTTCTGTTTAAGCATAATCGTTTGAACACTAGCTTTATGGTATGACTATGGACAAAAGGAGGAACACAATATTTGTAACTGAAAAAAAAGGGTAATGCATAGTGAAGATATCATAAATGTCACACAAAGGACCCACATTGAACATATGTTGTTTGGCTCTTCTTGGCATTGTTAGACACTTCAAAGGAGCAGAGTAAGGGTTGATCAGGCTGTATGTCTAATACTTTCACATCAAATAATCCCAATATGAACTTACAAACTATGTCAATAACTTTATCAATAAATTAATCATGGTTTGTATAGTCCTTTACACCAAATTTAACTGTCACTGCAGATTATCACTCACCAGTCACATTAGCTCCAATGGATCGACGTTTCCTTCCCATTGGTATAGCTTCTGAACCAAAGAAATATAAAAATCACATTATTGTACATGTTATCTTTGTTGATTACAGAAACGTGAGGATGAGGGTACATGATGTAAATATGTTGGGGCAGAGGTCACATTGTTGGTCAGCGATCATACCAATTGCCATAATACCTTTAAGAATCATCTGACATCAACAGCAACAAACTGCAGTGGCCCTTTTAATCAAGTTGCAGTAGGTGCCTTCATAATGATCTGGATCAGGACTCAGAAATTTCAACCAAACTGAAGTGATATAGGCACCAGCAGTAAATGTTAAAGACCTAGATGTACAGGTTTACAAATTATTTCAATAATTGGTGCTGTTTGCTGTCATTTTCTGTACGTGTTTTTTCTAAAGTTGGTAAAATATGCCTTTGTTCTGTTATGAAAGCTACAACATTGCCATCGTGACCTGGCATTTCAATTATCAATAGACTACAAGGCAATACCTAACTTACCCTTAACGTGTTGTCAAGGTTCTATCTATCATTGATGACTTTTAATCTGAAACAACACTTGTATATACTGATGCATGTGAAATAGGAATATTCAAGTCTTGCAGGAAGTTAACAAAGTGGAAGGAGAAACTTTTTCCAACTACAGACACTGGGGTGATAGCTTAGAAAAACAGAAACTTTGTTATGATATTAGTTATTATGCTAATGTGTGGTTATATGCAAAGCAATAAAATGAGTAAAACTACATACAATCAGCTTACCTTCTATTTGGACGACAAATCCTCTACCCGGTGTGGCACTTTCAGAGGTACTCACAAAACTAATCCAGAGTGTGTTGCCACCAATTACAGTTAAAGTTGGATTTGCTACTGTGTCATAGGTATTCAAAACATTATTTCCAATGACCCCACCGGCACCAATGGAGAGCGTATCAGCAAGGTTGTTAACAGGATCAGGCACAGGTACCACGAAAAAGAGAAGTGAGGCCTGTAAGTTGACAGTTGATGTCACCACAGTATTATATGTCATGCCTTGTGGATAGCCATTAGGAAATGATACTGAAGTAACAAAGAAGCTTTCGGGTGATTGCTGATCAAAGACTCCTGTTTTAAGAAAACAAATAAATCATATATTTACATTGTTATATAGGGAAGAACAATTCTTCATGAAACTGTAAAATTAATAAACAGGTCAAATATATCTCTTCTTTTTAATTAAAAATGATCAGGAATGATAAGTGAAGTCATTCAGTGTTTTTTTTTTCAAGACAAGAACATGAAAGCTTTGATTTTCTTGCTGCTGTTACACAACTGACAAACTAAAAGTAATTGAGAATTTGATAGCAGTAACTGATTCATTACAACAGTAAACACGGTGGAGTAAGTGACATTTGATCGGACACTCTTTAGTTTACTGCAGCTGTGGTATCACTACTAACACATTATAGTGATGGGACGGTAAATAAAAAACTTGCTCCCAGATACACATTCCCAACTTGGTCAGTTCTGCGGGTAGTTCATTCATCATTCATTTATTGAACTTAAAATCATATTAGAAAGAAAGAAAATACAAAACAGAAAACACACCCCCACCCTCCTTCAAAAAAACCCACACATAACAGTTTTTGAGTTTTCAATGCACATTTCTTTGATTGCTGATGTAGGCTGATGCAGTAGTTTGGTTTGAGTGTATAATTTACTTAAAATATTACTGATGTATCAACCAACTGAAAATTACGGTAGCTGGGGAGTTTCAACACTCTAAATACTAATATAACTATGGAATTTGATTGCACTTACTACCAAAACAACATTGGCTTTGTGATTGGCCAGAAGAACATGTGCAGCAGACATCAACAGGGTCCGTTGTAGTCACAAGGGCATTATTCGCTGCAGTACAAGATGATACTTGTCCTGCAGGACACACCGGATTGGCATATGAAACCCTTACGACTCCATTTCCAACTTGTGTTTCTGTTACCTGACCAGGACATTCTGCAAATTCTTGTGCCACAGCTAAGAGTATAAACAGACAATTACAATCATAAACTCTATCAGTGCCATAAAGGATTCAATGTATCGGTGCTGATATAAAAATGTAGGAATGATACAATCAAGCACAGAGATTACATTTTAAAGCGGCTTTGTGCATTTAGGTCATCAATAATGTTACAAAACCTACAGAATATCACAGATTATTCATATATCATAGTAATCAATGAATTACCCAACATTCTTCCACCTACACATACTTTATCTGATTTTGCCTATCAATATTACATGAATTGTTTTTTAATAATACATTTATTGATATGGAAATTGGTTACTAGTCAAGCTGAAACTTCATTTATTTATAATGTGTTTAGAGTTAGGGCTAGTACTTATTTAGCCTCCATCTTAGTTCAAGTTCAAACAGTCCTCATGTTCTGATATGTCTGACTCAATGAAAAACAAAGAAATGGGATGTCTGCAACATTATTGTAAATAACATTGAGCCAGAGACACACCGTATTAATAGCCAGTTAACCAAAACAAACAAAAGAAATAACAATAAGTCAGAAAAAAAAGTACAAAATCAGAAAATGGAATAAAATATAAAACACAAGTAGTGAAAGGATACCTTCATTAACTTGAAAAATAAATAAACATGCAGTTTGCAGGCCACCAAACATAGAAAAATAAGAGCATATCTGTTCCTTCCCCCTATCCTTTTCTTTATAAACAATGTGTGCACATTTTGCAACTTAATTCTCCAGATGTGCAGTGTAACAACAAGCCTATAAACTTTCACTAAAGCTGTAATGATAGACAAATTGGTTGACAGATCCTATACAATTTCTTATGGGAAACTTGGCAAGGGTCCAAGGTAAGTGTCAGTCAGTCCTACATACATCCTATGTTCTTTTAATAACTCTGGCAACTCCAGTAACATCTTTCTGCATATTAACAATGAAACATCTGGGAAGTCCTTTCGACAAACAAGATGTAAAATGTATATCACATATTCAGGTCATCAACTGCTCAGTCTAGCATCAAGACCAATTGATATCACTCAGATGTGCCGAAAAATGCAATAGAAAACATATTACATTTATGGCCTCGAATAATGTTTATTAAAATGCATTAACAGTTTTACAAGGTCATATGGTGTTGAATGTAACCCAAGGGTGTTCAGCTGTTCATATGAAGATAAAGGAACACATGATGGTTAGGTTCCTAGAACTTATGAAACTATGAATTAACATATAGGCCTTCAACTAACTCCTGGGGTGATGTCATCGTCAATTTAGCCTTTCAGAAAGTTAGCTTAAACGTGATTGTCTTGAAAACTGAATTAGCTATAGAAACATTACTAGCACCCAAATGTGTCTTTTTTCTGTGGACTATAATGATATCAAGACTAAACTTCTACCTAATGTCATCCATCAGGAGGTACCAATTGTTTAGCCTCATCCATTTCAATGTATTATCCCATGAATTATCATGTTGTAACACACACTGTACAAAGACAATATCAGAACAACGATATGATGCCAACCTAATTTTACAAAGAGCAATTCTCTCAGAGTAAAAGCTTAAGGACATATACTCATGTGTTTATTGCCACATAGGGGAATAGGGTACTCAGCTGTTTCTTGAAGTGATGGTTATGTGACTCTCACACACTTTAATTGCCCCGCGGGACAAATGTTGTAGACGATTAACCCTAACATAATGTACAGTGGGGCACTCCTTGCAGCTTGTACACAGTTAATTCTCTTGCTCAATTAGCAATTAAATTTATGCAACATATTAGCTTCACAGTGGTGCATGCTGTTTAAATTGGAACATCTCTCAAATAGTCAGTAAGAGGGAAATGGGACATTCGTAGCAACTAAGTGACTCCAGCTAAAACAGTTTTCATGCTTCTACTCACACTACAGCATAATATAACACACAAAACAGTCTGTATCAAACAGTCATCCTCTTGCTTCCATCCCATTGATCATTGAGTATTGCTGGAAGTAGTAAACTGCAATGTTCATGTAGGAAATTGTGGATAATATGGCAGTGGGGGAAATTTATGCATAAAGCCTCACTGAGTACTCTAGTATTAATTAGAAAATTGTGCTTCCATCTCAAAGCAGAGATCTGGATAATAAGAACAAATTAAATTTATTATTGGATATAACCCCAAAAGTTTCATAGTGCTTCATCTTGTGACCAATGAACCCTAATGTCCTCAACTAATTCCCTTTACTAAAGAAGACAAAATGTAATTCGATGAGATAATTTTTCACCCAAGTCTTGTATATTCTTACCTACACTAAAGGTACAGGCATCTGATAATCCAAGATTATCTGAGCAATCACATGTTACAGCAGTAGTAGCTCCTGCTTGGAAAGTGCTTCCAGCTGGAGGGTTGCAATTGACTGCTAGAGTACCTTGTTCAGCATCAAAACAAGTGGGGGATGTTGTGAAACTGTTGACAGTGCCAACTGGACAACCAGACAGCACAGGTGCAGTGTTTGCAGCTGTTGAATGAACCAAAGATAACCACAACTTGAAGAAATGTCAAATAATTGAGAATATGTGATGTTAAAAGCAGAAAGCAGCATTATTTTGGAATTTCACTGTTATATTTTCAGATTATTCATTTGAAATGTATCCATTAAGGCCTAAGTTAGTATTCCAGATTTAATAGAATTAGTGTTTCCGTTTCCACTCCGAGATATGGATAAAGGAATAAAAAAAAATGAAATTTTTTAATTGGATATTACCCCAAATGTAACACAGTGCATCACCAATGACCAATGTTGCCTAATGTCTCAACTTATTCCCTTGACTCTATACAAAACAAAAGAAGAAAAAATGAAATTCAATGAGTTTATATGTCACTCAAGTCTTGTATATTCTTACCTACAATGAAGGTACAGACATCTGATAAGCCAAGATTATCTGTGCAAATGCATGAAACAGCAGTAGTAGTTCCTGCTTGGAAAGTGCTTCCAGCTGGAGGGTTGCAATTGACTGAAAGAGCACCTTGTTCAGCATCATTACAAGTGGGGGGTATTGTGAAACTGTTGACAGTGCCATCTGGACAACCAGACAAAACAGGTGCAGTGTTTGCAGCTGTTGAATGAACACAAAAAAACACAACTTGAAGAAATGTCAAATAAATGAGAATATTTGATGTTAAAAGTAGAAAGCAGTCTTATTCTTGGAATTTCACTGTTATATTTTCAGATTATTCATTTGAAATGTATCCATCAAGGCCAAAATTAGTATTCCAAATTTAATACGAATTAGTGTTTCCGTTTCCACTCCGAGATATGGATAAAGATACAAGAAAAAATGGCAAATATCATTGGATAAACCCCAAAAGTTACATAGCGCATCACCAATGACCAATGTTGACTAATGTCTTCAACTTATTCCCATGACTGTATAGAAAACTCAAGAAGAAACCAGAAAGCCAGTGGGCTTATTGTGATTCCTTGCCCTTTGAGATTATAATCCCAAGCCCTGCCCCTAATAAATGTGCATAATATCACATTGAACATACATTATCATGTACCCGCTATCTACCAACACCTTCACACAAAAGTATGATTCAATTCTGAAAATGTTTACATTTGACCCTGTGACCTCATAAATATTCATGAGATGAGCACCAAAATCTAAAGGGCTCTTCTACTCACTATGGCTCATCTAGTACCAAGTATGACTTCAATCCAACTTCTCATTGTTTATTTACCGTGTTTACAAGCTATTTTAGTGAAAACCAACTTGAGCCCGCCCCTATAATAAATATGCATATCATTTTTAACATATATCACCATGTACCCGCTATCTACCAACATAATAATATTAAGTATAAATAAATTCTGACTTTTTCTTGCAGAGTTATTAGAATTTGAAGATTTTACATTTGACCCTGTGACCTCATTATTATTCATGAGATGAGCACCAAAATCAATAGGGTTCTTCTACTCACTCTGGCGCATATATGCATCACGTATGACTTCAATCCAACTTCTCGTTGTTCAGTTACCGTGTTTACAAGCTATTTTAGTGAAAATCAACTTAAGCTCTGCCCCCTAATAAATATGCATAATATCAACTTGAACATATATGTTACCATGTACCCACTATCTACCAACACATTAATACCAATTATGAATAAATTTTGACTTCAGTTGCGGAGTTATTAGCATTTGGAGATTTTCACGTTTGACCCCGTGACCTCATTATTATTCATGAAATGAGCACCAAAATCAATAGGGTTCATCTACTCTGTATAGCACATCTATGTACCAAGTATGACTTCAATCCAACTTGCCATTGTAGAGTTATCGTGTTTAGGGCGTCACATAAACACACACACACACACACGCACACGCAATCGCATAGATAATTCCTTGTACTTTCGGCAAGGAATCAAAAATGAAATTCAAGGAGATTATATGTCATCCAAGTCTTGTATATTCTTACCCACAAACACACTGAAGGTACAGTCATCTGATAATCCAAGATTATCTGAGCAATCACATGTTACAGCAGTAGTAGTTCCTGCTTGGAAAATGCTTCCAAGCTCAAAACTTAAATATTACAAATTATTATAAATATGATGTTAACAGATAATTTGTTTAGAGTGAGGGCTAGTACCTATTTGGTCTTGATCTTAGTACAAGTTCAAACTGTCCTCATTTTGACTATATGAAAAGCAAAGAAAAGGAATGTCTGCAACAATGTTGTAAATAACATTGAACCAAAGACACACCGTATTAATAGCCAGTTAACCAAAATAAACAAAAGAACAAACAATAAGTCAGACAAATACAAGTACAAAATCAGAAGAAAATATAAAACACAGGGAGTGAAAGGATACCATCTCTAACTTGAACGATAATTAAACATTCGGTTTGCAGGCTTTCATTATTTTGGCAAGTACAAGTGATAGAAGTAACAACCAGAAGAAAGCTTGTATCTGAAGCAGGGTCACAAGAAGCAACTGATGTGCCTTCTTCTGCATCGGAGCAGGCTGTAAAAGTTGCTACTGCTGAGGTTCACTTGGTGCTACCTTAACTGTCTTTGATAGCAAAAATGCTTTTGTTACAAGCTGTAAGTATTAATCAAAGCTTTCAATGACCAATAAATTATAAAAAACAGTTTTTCTCCCTCTTTGGCAACGTAAAATGGTTTATTTTTAATGAAATACTAAATAATAGCTTTGATAATGCTATGTGTTAAAGTGGTTCCTCCATTTAGTACAACAAGAAACACAGACAAACATATCATTCAATTAGTGGAAAGTTCTAAATGAGTTTGGTTTACTTTGGGCAAAATATTAGATAAGAATGATATTTTCCTTTGGTGATTTGTTGACCAACATTATTAAATTATATGAAAGTTGAAGGGCATATCGTTTTGATCATGCAAGGATTTCTTCAAAGCCTCACTGAAACAAACACAGAGAAAGACCCCTTTGACCTCAATCATATTGCTTTCTCTTTTGACCAATTATCTTTCTGTTGTTGTATCTCTTGTAAATTTGTGTTCTTAGTCTGTTTTTTTACAGGCTTTGGATGTAGAAAACCAACAGAATATTGATAATTCAACCACCAGACAGACTTTTCTAAAAATAGGCAACAGGGGTGGCACACAAACTACACAGACAAAAAACACATATGTTTAAACTTTTATCTCTCTTTGTAAGAAACAACGAAACAGGCTTTTTCTGAGAAACCTGATGCAAGATACATATTTAACATTGATATTGATGATTGCATATTGACCTTGTTTGAGAAATACATGGGAATAATCTTGATTAGCAGATTGTGTTTAAATGGCCACAAGACATACTTTTTGGCCAAACAGATTGCATTCAATTTTTTTTAAGAGCTGCGACATACAATCAAGCATACATGTCATTGGTCAAGCAGACTTGTCTTTTGGTGGACTGAACAAGACATAATTAGGTCGC
>KN894543.1:4828-19156 GCA_000934455.1 Apostichopus parvimensis
ACAATGTTGGATTAAATTCAAATATGGGGACCCTTAAGACCTCAGGCTCGGGTACACTATTAATCTAGCCTGCATATTGACGTTAAAACTGTCTGTTCCAACAGGCCACACTGAAAGATAGAGCATCACTTAACTAGTGTTCACGCTGTACTCTCTTATTGTAAAACTTCACAAAACAGCTGTGACCCTGAATGTTTTTATTACGTTTAAGAGATGTCCCATAAATATAGTTGATGATTACATTCAGATGGCAGAGTTACTTACTTCCAATTGATATTTTCACAGAGGAGAAGTCATTCATTATTCATTTCTCTATAATTTTCTCCCTCAATGAGTAACTATATATCGCTATTGAATATTGTGTTCCATTCAATATGAAAATGCAATCACTTTGAGCAAGCACTTTTCTGCCCCTGTTAAGAGATATAAATGTAAAAATGCCTATCAGTTGATGATGAATGATTGATTACAATTCTGATGGCAGATTACATTCTGATGAAGGATTACATTCAGATGGCAGAGTTACTTACTTGAAATTGATATTTTCACAGAGGAGAAATCATTCATTATTCATTTCTCTATAATTCTCTCCCTCAAAGAGTAACTATCTATCGATATTGAATATGCAAATTTATGCAGTTTTTTTTGCATCTTTCCAATCTACTGCTACATGTTCCTTTTGTTCGATACTTCCCTGCCTCTTATAACGGATGCATACTAAACAATCTCAGTTTCCAATTCCAAGATTCTGTTTGTGTTATATATGGGTGACAGACAGGCCTTCATGATATCAATGATATCTTCAAGACTTGTTGTGAGTAATCAACATGATTTTCTATTTTCATTTGCTTATTGGTTTATTTGAAGTATTTTGTTTGAAGTTTAGTATACATGCTTTAGTTTGCATTGTTGCTGCCTACCCCCTCCCCACCCCCATAGGTGTGTTGCACATTAATCCTCATTAAGAGTATACAGGGAGTTCTGATACCAAAGATAACTGAATTATTAAACTTAAAATTATCTCACCACAATAGAAATGACACTAAAGTGTTGTAGTGTTTGTTTGGTAGCTTCAAAAGTTCAAATATTGTATGCTGTCAAATTTTTAAAGCCCAAAGATCCAAAGCATTCTTTTTGACAATAGAGGAGAAACAAATGCATGCTATATGTGATAGGCCTACAATGATGATTGTTAATTTCTATACATCAATTAGTTAATAGTACAAGCCTACATTGCCAGTTTATTGCAATAGTAAACTTTATCTCAATAAAAACAAATGCAGAAGGGAATATTTCTGTCAAAATTTTACTGTCATTATCACCTCAACTCACTCCCCCCCCCCCCCCCTCCCCCTCCAAACAATAGTGCCAGGAAATCATTATTCCTATTGGCACTTATATTTAATGTAATCTAATGGTAAAGACTTTGTGGGTCATAAATTTGTATCCAGATAGTTCTAGTATACAGGGAGTTATATCTTGAAGGGGGCCATAGATCACCCAATAATCCATGCACCGCTACAAAAATATTCTTGTTTGTGAAGAAAGTACATGCGAAGGAGATGCATTTCGGACTTACCCTTACAATTATTAGCACCCCTGTGATAATACGGTGCATAGCTTCATCGGCAATAAATTGGTTAATAAATTTGAGAGCATTTGGTGAAACGGCTTCACAGTACAGTAGTTTTAACAGGTGCAAAGTATCATTTGTGTGTCGGTGTTTTCCCCCTTTTTCCCCAGATGAGCATTTACTTAGATTTGAGATTATGGCTGGTATCATAATCCTTACTGTAATTTGAATTCTGTGATAAATAATAATAATAATAATGGCATATAGGCAAAGGGGATACTTCAATGCATTCACATGTTGTATAGCATTTCTGAGCGCTAAGATGTCTCTCTCTCTCTCTCTCTCTCTGTATAGAAGACTCAAACTATGACAGACTTTGTGTGCCCGTCCTTATTACTGTATTGTGCATAATCTTGCTAGGAACTTGCCCAGTTTGCTAGATGCAATATCAGATAAGTTATACCCCCCCCCCCCCAGAGGCTAAGTTACAATCAGTACTGTTGTTCTACCCAAGGTTTTATTTTCTTATTTATGCTTGTTATGTAAAATATAGTCTCTCAAGAATGCAGTGCAAGGTATTCTACATACAGTATATTGATCATACATGTAGTAGGCCTAAAAGATGTTTGCAAAAGAAAATTGTCTTCACCTTGAATATGTATGAACTTGGATAAATTTAACTCAAACTTATAAAAACCCTTTCTGGTACTGGAAGAAGAATGTGCAACGACTCTTTGAGCGTTGTACAGATTTAACATGAGGTGTGGTTATTTGACATAAGTCACAGTGAGATGTGGTCATGGGTCTTGCTTTAGCAGGGCTGGAACGAATCGAACAGGATCCGACCAGCATTGACAGAAAATTGCCATCGTTGCCACAGCTATTGCTTGCCATACAGCCCTCAAAAAGCACCTGTTGCCAATAGCAACATCTGCTACTTGTCAATGTGTTCATTCATAACAAACTTGATCACTAAACTCAAACTTATAGATGGGACGTCTGAAAACAAAGTGATATTTTTATATTTTCTGTCATATCTGTATGTGATGTACATTTCTTCCTCACTTTGAAGAAATTGCCTTGGTGCACGTTCAAAGTTTGAAAATAGGTGCCCTTTAGAAAGCTGCAAAAATCTGCGGTGCCCCTGCCCTGACATCTCAACGAGAATTCATCGCAATTTCTAACATGCCATCAAACAATTTGCCATATTCCTATCAATCCTTAATTCAAGGACCTCTAGGGAGTTAAAATTTTCATCAATAATTGTTCTTAAGAGTGTTGCGTGTAATCTTCTCACCCTCTGACAGCCTCAAAGAAAGCTTTGTCATCAGTTTCCCTGCAACAGCACTTGAATAAGATGGATATTATTGGAAGGTGATCAGCGTTTGATTGGTTTATTGGATATCTGATGACGAGTTAAGTGCTCTTCATATGTGACAGGAAGGATGGACTGCCGGAGCAGAAAACCAACAAGCATTCAGCCCTCTCAGTGAAACAAACAAAGCTGATGTGAAATCAAACCAAAAAGCAAATGAAACAAGAAAAACATCATGTTGAAAGCTCACAATAAGTCTTGAATATATCATTAAGTCCTGTCTATCTCTCATAAAAAACACAAACAGAATATTGGAATTGGAAACTGAGATTGTTTATTGTGGAATGCATGCATTTTAAGAGACAGGGAAGTATGAAACAAATGTACATGTAGCAGTAGATTGGAAAGATGCAAAAACTGCATAAATTTGCATATTCAATATCGATAGATAGTTACTCTTTGAGGGAGAGAATTATAGAGAAATGAATAATGAATGACTTCTCCTCTGTGAAAATATCAATTGGAAGTAAGTATAAACTCTGCCATCTGAATGCAACCATCAACTAAAAAGCATTTTGATATTTATGGGACATATCTCTTAACAGGGGCAAAAAAGTGCTTGCTCAAAGTGATTGTATTTTCATATTAAATGGCACACAAGAATTCTGTTCAAGCTTTTATTCGATGATTTATCCAATTAGTATTGTTCACTTCATTCCCTGTAGCTATGCTGATGGTGTCCAGAGTCATTTTAAGTCGCTTGTTTTGACCCACCTACCGCAAAATTTTCAGAAGTTAGACAGAGAGAAGACAGGTAAGATTTAAAGATGACAGGTTAAAGAGAAACGTCATTGTTACTTCTGTATGAAAAATTTAATGCTAGTATGTGTCCAAGCGGCTATTCTCATTGGCTGGTCTCGTTATTAATTTCTCACTAATGAAGGTTCTTGTGGTGAACAAATATAAGAGGGTATACAGTATCAGAATGATCGGTTGCAATGCTATTTCAATTTAATACCTCATTTCTTTTAATTAATTATTTTATATATTTTAATATATTTTATTTTATGATTTTCATTTTATTTTAATAAATAGTACTCACACACAAAACCACTGCATTAATTCATTGAGTATAGGTACAGTACATGGAGTGTGGAAAAGAATTACAGCTGATTATTATGTGCTAGAAACTGAAAGTAAGTACACAATTATATGTTTAACTCTACGGCTAAGGTGATGTTCACATACAAAATGTGTTTCCCTGACTAACCTGAGAGAAGGGAAATGTCATTTGCTGTATTTTGAAATTGTGATGGTATGAAAGAAGTTCAGAGGATGTAAATTATTGGGTCATTCAAGAAAAATTGCATGTTTTGAGAATTAAAATTTTAATTCCTCATGATATATATTACAATCAATCCTACAGTTATACCTAGTTTGTTTGCTTTGTACAAAGTTCAAAATTCTAATTCCTCTTAAGGGCTGTTTAAAGATCATTAGAAAGAAAAACAAAACCTGACAACTTATGGAGACATCCCAAATTCAAAGAGTGTTAAATATTGTTAAGTTTCTTTGTCTGCAGAACAATAAAATAGAAGATAATTGATAGAAAGGAAACAAACTGAGACCGTTGAGGATCAACAATGATCAAATGATCAACACGTCACCCACGTAGCTCACATTAATTTGCTGTTCTAGTTGCAGTTTCCTTCTTGTGATCATTTCATCAGTTTTGAGAATACTCTTCTCCTCCACATTGTTTTTGAGCAGCAGATGAATGTATGCATCAATTAAATGCCCTCTGTTCATACTGCGAAAGCTTTTGTCTTGCTTGAAGGTACATGTTTTGTAAATTTTTGCTGTCCAAAGAATTTGTGCGCCTGTGTTTGCCTACATCGAGGGGAAACGTTTGGAAAATAGCTGAACACCTCCTATTCAACTCAAGACAAACTGGATTTTTTAAAAATATGATTGGGAAGTATCCCTCCGCCCACCCACCCCCACCTCCTTTCCCTACCCACTGAAATATTTGGATTAATATTAATTATCTCTATAACGTAGTTTCCGTTTCTCTATAGTCATTGGGAGAGTATAAAATTAAACTAAAATGCTTACTGATTTCTCATGTGAACTTTCTCCTTTGTCAATCAATATCATTTATATTTGTTTCCTTATAATGTTTTTTCTTCAGCTCCTAAACCTGATGTAGACAGTTACGTCTTCCTTAAAGCCAACAGGGATCAGGACCAGGTATTGATCGAACCAGAGATGGACGATGATCCTGGGTGAGTATAATAAAGGTCATCGCGTATTGCCCCCAAATATGATAAAGAAAAATTCAATTAATTTTGTGATCCGTGGAAATAATTTAAGGTGGGGTGAAACAGAATTTCCCCAGGGAAGTATTTTTATTTATTTGATAAGTAATTTTGAGCCTGCAAAACTTTGAGGCCACATCTGATGGTCTTTGGCTGTAGGTGTAACTAAAAGAGATGATGTTTCAATGTGTATTATGTTTTAATGTGTATTATGTTAACAGGATCTCTGAGATGTGTATATTGTCTAGTTTTGCTTTATTGTAATCTGTGCAATAAGTTAGGTGGGTGGTGGGGGCAGAATTTCACCAGGGAAGTATTTTTGATTTTTTGAGTAAGTAATTTTAAAGCCTTCTAAAATTTTGAGGCCACTTCTGATGGTCCTTAGCTGTAGTTGTAACTAAAAGAGTTAGCATTTTAATGTGTATGATATTAATAGGATGGAGATCCTTTTGTTTTGCATAGGCTACTGTAAGTGATACAAAATCACACAGGTTCTCTTCTTGGCCAGTTATCTAGTGCTAGTAGTCTTGGATACTCAGGATACGAACTCTGTACACACTGTCTGAAGCATACCCCAATCATTTCATATCAAATCTTTGTGGCAAAATGAACTTCTTGTCATATGTTGGCAGCTGATACTGTGACAATATTTACATAAATATTTGAGAGTTTGAATGTTAAGAGTTTTCAAATTGGATCTAGGCGTTTGATAAAGAACACATGCTAACTGCATGATGACAGACAATTTATATCCAGGGTGTTAATTAGCATAGTTCCTCACTATTGAAGAACAACATTATTAATGAATGTCATGATTTATTAATGTTTAAAACCATCAGCTCTGCAGCCTTGAAGTAACGCAGAAAATCAGGCCACCATTCTAGCCGATTCTTGCTACAATCTGAGTTGGTAACGACCAAGGTCGTGAATGAATGTGTCCATTTATGTAGAATCTATTGTTTGTTTCTCACAATAGTGCAGAGGTAGTGGATCTAGTCAAAGACTCCCAGTACATCATGAGATTCCGACCGTTGGCCCCCCTCGTTGCAGATGGGACTGTTTCATTGATATGAGGAGAGAGGATTGTCTGGTAGGAGAAATGACCAAAAAGTCATCCAAGAACTCGACCTTCAGGTACGCAATCATCCTACGGCCATCGTCTTGGTTGATGATGTAAGTGATATCACGTTTACCGACAATATTCAGAAATATTCATACCCTACAGACGTGTACATGGTGGTTGTTCACAAATGTCAGAATATTTTAGACTGCTGGAATCTTGTTCTCATGAAGCTGGAGTTTTCATTCCATTCAGTGCTGAGGATTGCGTACAACGATTGGCTGGAATCAGCGAGTCCTGTGCGTCTGTTTCTCATTCAGCGGATTTTGTACGACCATTGGCCAGAATAAGCGAGTTCTGGCCAGTATCAGCGAGTTCTGTGCGTCTGTTTCTCATTCAGCATGACTCGGATGTGCCTTACGAACATGAAGTGAACACAACCATGTAGCAGAATCTGCATCTTTTCTGATAAGCGGAGGTGAAGCATTGATTCGGAAGTGTTGCATGCTGCCTGGGGATAAACATGAGTGTTTATCAGAAATGGTTGAAACTCCAGACTTTTAGCAGGTTGATACAATAATTTAAATATTGAACATGTTAAGCTAAGTGCCATTGATATATTGCTAGAAATGTATCCCAAGGGCTTTGTCAATTTGTGCTAGCAATGTATGAGCATATGTCAGCAGCTGAAGGTCAGCCGAGCAGTAAATTCATCCATATTGAACAACATGTCGGAGGTTTTGCTGGCCTTTTTGGTTTTTATCATGGCCAGTCTTGCATCTTTGGAAAATGGAGTGAAATTACACAATTGCTTTTACACAAAAAAACTATGATCGTTTGGTTTAATGGAACTTTTCGTTTATCAGCCGTCTCTATCTTATTGCACTTTGAATCGTGGCCATCAATGCTGTTAAGATGATGTTAGGGGCAAGGTCACGGTGAGAGGTGGCACTAAAGTGCAGTGAAAGAAATTGACAGCAGTAATATTGTGCCTGCATACTACAGTACACAGTCGTGCGTTCGTTAATGGCACAAATCTTATCAGTTGGTAACAAGAACATTGAAAAGGATATGACATATGGATGCTTATGTTAGAGGTTGAAAGGGAAGTAGGAGCTGGATCTGCAAGTAGGGGATGAAGAGAGGTACAGTTTTTACCTTTCAGCAGTTTACTTTAACCTGCCTAGGCTAGCTAGTGTTGGCAATGCCGCAAAAAATTTAGCAAATGACTGACCCAGTGGCTGGTAACGGTCTTATTCAGGCTATATCCTTGCAAATTAAAAACAGATAAATTCTTGTGATAGCTATAACAAAGTGTTTACACCTATCATGTGCATCAGCAAACCATATATCTATGGTATGGTAACTCAGTATACAAAACAACATTTTTAAAAATGTATTTTTAAAAATGTCCCAAAGAATCAAGAGGAGCCAAACAAACTTGTTGTTTTTTAAAACGGGAATAACCGTCTACAGAATTAAACGCTTTAAGATACAAACGAATTGACTAGGTGACCCAGATTTTAGCCATGGAGAACTCCCCTCCCCCTAACATATTCCCATGCTGGTGCCTTTAGTTATATAGGTTACTGTCACTCATGTCTGCTCATACCTTTGTGAGGTTACTAATTCATGCACAATTCCTACCTCACCACAAACTCAAACAGCAAAGGATACTGTGGCTTTTCAAAATCAATGATTTTCTTCCCCTTGTTTTTTTTTTTCGGTTTTAATGAATTACAAATAAAGTCTTATATACATAAAGTAATAGTATGAAAATAAACCTTGGCTGGAAGGCTCGGCGGATGAAAGCAGAATGTGTTTTAAACCAATCAATGGCTGGGCTTGGATGACAACCAGCGCATTCCTCGTTTAAGGTAGATTAAAGACGAGACATTTATTGTCTGAGCTCCGGATGAATATCCCCACATTTTAACCAGACGTGTAACAAAAATTTCATCGCCGTGTTTTTGCCAGGTGCACTGAATTCCCATGTTGATGCAAACATTTATTAAGTCTATGATTTCATGTTGATTATCTAAAGGCACACAGAAAGTGATTTTTTTTTTTCCAGAATATTTTAAAGAACTACTCTAAAGTATTTTTCCATAGCAACAGAACCATGGGCAAAGACTACAGTCTCATATTTATCGGCCATTATTCAGCCTTTTACGTTAAAGCTCTTGTGAATCTGTATATTTGATATTCATTGCAGGTACTAGTCAATATAAACAACCAAAAAGGTTTAAGGAACATGTTGAATCTTGTTTGTCTTTTTCGTCGTCTCCTTGCCCCCCCCCCCTCCCCACATCTATGTCATTCGTCGGTGAAACTCACCTACATGGTACACGTGTCTATGCCAAACTGTGTGAAAAGTGAGAGTGATAAACTCTTTCTATGTAGCAGAGCAAGTTACTACATATAATTTAGTTGAATGTTTCATATTTTATCTTTATGATCAATGAAGCAACACCATAAATGTTTATTTGAGTTGCTCTAACTTCAAGAAGCCCACTTTCAGGAAGACAGCATTTCCTGCAGTTTCTGGGGAAAAGGAAAGAAAGAAGGTCTATGTTTTATAAATATTCAAGTCTGGTAGTGTATTCCAGACAGTTGGGACAATTTTCAAATGCTAATACCACTCTATACTGTCCTCTCATATCATGCTTCAAAGCACTTGTACTGACAGTATGAACAGTTCCTAAAAATGATATGTAGATGCATACATGCATGGTAATCATTTATACAGCTCAAACTGTCAATTATGAGTGTTTTGCAGTGTGACAAGAAAATAACCTGATCGGAAGAATTGTCCTAAATGGATTTATCCGACGACAGCAGGTTGGGAAATGTTTTGCTGTACAGTACATTCCTTTCCTGCTTTGAAGTAGTTACACCGACATTATGAGCATATATAAGTATTTACTTAAGATAAAAATCAGGAAAGCTTTGTACTGTCAGTAAGAGTGCATTGAAGCACCATATGGGACGACAGTGGGAGTGCTATTTAGCATGAGGAAATTGTACCAACTTGCTGTTAATGAGCGCTTATGTCTAGGTGTAATCAATGATAAAGATAATTATTAACTTGTCAAAAAGTGTTATAAGATTTCTAAAACAATGTTTACAATTTTAGCATGGATTGCCATTTCTTTTCCCCATGAGAAGTGTAAAATTCACTTTTAAAACATGTAACAGGTTGCTATTTAGTTGTTACTGCTGTCATGAAAAGTGTTTCTAGAAAAAGAAATTCAAGATATCCTCAGGAATGATGTACTCAATATCCCGTCCTGATTTAGTACGACATGCCGCTTTAATAATGCATGTGTCAACATATATCTATATGTTTACCTACTGACTGGCATTAGCTAATTGATATGTGGGTAGCTGTATGACAAAAGTATCTTGAATGACGAAGGCCTGGCTAGACTATACACTTCAAACCAAGTGTACAGTACCAGTAAGTTTAATGAAAATAACCACTTGACCGGCTATATCTCGAAGAAACACTTCTTACATATAGTAACCCATATCGAAGCAGGACAGTACACCAATTCAGTACACTGCCCTCCATCCGGTGTGGCCACTCATTGGTCGCATGTATGTCCGGAATTTCGAGAAAAATTGCAAACAGATAACAAGCAAATCTATCAATGATCTGACAATCTACGTTCGATATTTACGAAATCCTACAGTTATACATCGTTTTGGAAACTGTACTTTTAGTAGTCCTGTACTGGCATCCGTACATTGTGTACGTGCGCAGGTACGCATATAACACTGCAAATAAAGTACTGTAGTAATTCCAGCTTGATATTAACTCTATTAAAATTGGCCTTATTTATTCTGTACATTCCTAAAAATCGTGAAATATATATCTTGCAGGGTTCCCCAAACGTCATGATTAGTAGCTCATGTCATCTGGTCATATAATCTCCTTCAGTCGTTAATGTGTTCATGCCTGAAGAGATGGGGGTGGGTCAGGGTGGTTATTGCTCTGGCGCCGTGGGTCATTAAGGGGCTTCAGAATATATGGAGAGGGCCTTGGGTAATATTGGATAAAGACATATATTCTGAAAAAGGAAGATTTAAAAAAGGGTGTTTTGTGATGTAAGTTGCCCCCGGTAGACCGAGCTGACACTCTTAATTTGTCCTCCATTTTGATGCAATATCAGTGGCCAAACTAGCAGTACTAGATCCAGAGATACAATCACTCTAGTATAACATCTATTCTAGTTCCAGACGCATAAAACTACTAAGCCAATTTAAATGCGTGTAGTTCCGGGCCAAGTCACGTGAGACACGGATATGCAGGTATCTTGTTTTATACATATACCACGTAACTACGACAGTTTATCGTTGATTAGTGGTTTGTGCATCGTTTTAATTTGTTATTCATATCGTCACGGAAAGCATTAATTTTACTTTCGTAGGATCTACTCCAATGGAGAAGGGGAATGGGGGTAAATTTGAAGGGGAACGATAGCGGGACATGTGACTTCGATAGGAGGGGCAAACCATAGTTACCTCAAAAGGATTCGACGACATGGTTCGTCAATACACTCCATATAGTAATATTTTAGTACTTGATGCTTTTCAACAAATGGGCTGTTTTAAATTGCATTCTTTTCTTTTTCGCAACCCAAAGGGTACTTTTTTACATAACAAAAGAGCATGGTTAGATAACAACGATTATAAAGGGTATTTTTGTACGAACACGTGTGAAGAGGGAGAATTTGGTAGTTTTTTTTTTTTACAAAACGTGGGGGGGGGGGGGGGCGGGACACGTTCCCACTGTTCGAGTCCCCTGGTTTACTGATATAGCCTAGTTTCTTGTTTGTCACGCCAACACTTTCTCTTCGCGCATGTGCATTTGACATGTTCACGAATCCTATATATTGGCCAAGGTCTCGTACAATAATGCCAATGTACTCCACTTCTGCGCCATCTCAATCCTAATTCGGGATCCCTGAAATGTTTGTTTATACTATTGTAGTCATTTCAATGAGTCAGTGCATTAGGAATTAGAATATTGTTGTGAAACGCAATCAGGGATGTTTCCACGTTTCGATCTCGTCTTTCATGAAATGACCTAGGAACAGGCTACGTGCATGTAGTGGCGTCACGCGGACGTAAGCCATAGTTATGACGTGACTGTTAATGCCAGATGGTTTGCATCATCCAGCTACTACAGACAACAATAACGTCTGGCAAACGATGTGTGCTTTGTTTTGTGACATGTTTTATTTGTGGTGTTCACTGTCACCTGTTTACACCGTTACTAACTAATGCACTATATATATGCACTAATGTAGACACCATATGAATAACAAAGAAATATAATTTGGTGGCGTATATGCCGTGATGACGTGTATGTCATGTGTAATCGGGTAAATGACATCATGTTGCTATACGTATAAGAGCTTCTTGTTTAGAACATGGTTGCGTTTGCAAAATATAACAGTTACCCTCGCCATATATAACTATATATTTGAGCACAAAATACGTTGTAAGCTGGTTGCACTGACGTTACACGTGATTTTTTGCATTTGCAAAACGTTTCCTCTGTATACATGTGTTTTCGGAACAAACATCAATACTATAAGCCAACAAACAGGACTTTAATAGCAAATGTACCTACAACTATCCTACTGTGAATGTGAGGTCAGTATAGGCATATACACCGTACTGTTGTACATTGCCAACATATGGTAATTAGCCGTACGACGTAGATTCATGTCTATGAATATTAAAACCATAGACCTTGGCCACCACCTACTTGGGACAACTTCTTATATACGTTTTCCTTCATGACAAGTTTCTATGTTATTTGTAGGCCTATACTGACATTTAGCGGTACGACTATCCTGTGTTGCCATCAGAGAAAGGTTTGGAACTGTTCATGCTGTCAGTACGAGTGCTTTGTAGCATGATATATGTGGATAGTATAGAATGGTATTAGCATTAGAATCAGAGAAAAAGGCAAAAAAACTGTTTATACTGTTAGTATGAGTGCTTGTTTGCATGATATGTAATGATAGCATAGAGTGGTATTGTCATGAGAATCAGAGAAAGGCAAGAAACTGTTCATACTGTTAGTATGGGTGCTTCGAAGCATGATATGTGAGGACAGTATATAGTGGTATTAGCAGTAGAATCAGAAAAAGGTAATAAAAACTGTTTATACTGCTAGCATGAGTGCTTTGTAGCAATGATATATATATAGAAGTATATTATACTGTGGTGCTAGCATTAATTTAGAGAATAATTGCCACACCTGGCTGTAGTTCAATGCCTAAGAGTTCGATATTCAACCCTTGAATCAAAATTAATGTATTCACCATATGGTAAATTATAAGTCATTTTCCTCCCGTAAAAATTCTTAGATATAGTTACATAGAAAAAAACCAAGCTTAAATAGTTATTTAATTAATAATCACTGCATTTGATCAATGACTCTCCCCTTTCATCATGACCATTGAGTCGAAATGACGATTTTGATTGAACCTATTTCGTCTTGCGCCAGCGAACATTTTGTAATTATTATCATGTCACCGGTCAGCAGCTGTAGTCAAGGTTTGATCGATGAAAAAACCTGAGAATGAATATTAAAAATAATAACTTGCAGTTAAGTGTTCCATAAGAATGATCCTGTATATGTGAACAACGCTTTCTGTCTGCAGTCGCAGTGTGCTCTTAATGGAGTTCAATTGGATGGTGCATCTCTTAAAAAGGTCGATCATATGATATGTCAATGGTGCCTGGGTAGCATAATGTAAATTATTGAAAGAAATTTATAGATTCACTGTCGATTGCCGTTAATGGACACTGCTCTCAAGGGTCTCGTTTAAAGTGAAGTTTATTCTATACTGAGAAAACTAAGATGACTTCTCCTGCATCATCATAATTGAAACAGAATGCAGTCACGTAGTAAACTTGAAAGATGGATAAGGTATATTTTCAAATGTTGATCTTTACTCCCCACCCCCCCCCCTTCCCCCTCATTCTCCATCACATAACCACTATATTCTCTCCATTGTTAAGAGCTCGAATCAGGAAAGGTGTCGAGTTAATTGTCTTGAATGGGCAGGTAGAGGTGGGTGGTGTATGTGACTGCTGTGGAACTACATAGCCTGCAGTAACGGCTGCAAACTCTTAGGCTCACGACCCACCGGGATCGTCTGTCATGGACTGAGCCCGAACCCACCGGTCCCTCTCCTCCCAGAATCGATGTTCAGAGTGCATGAAAGATACCTTAGACTATAGGCATAAGGTTAACAAAAATTGAATGTCCGACGTCTAAGATAAAACCGTGACCCAACAAAAATTTCTTCGTGTCCGATTTTTGTGTCGTGCCCCATAGTCGGGCGGACGGGTCGGTCTACAGCAGTAAGAACATAAATACAATGAAAACAATCCCGAACCGCATTCTGACAATGTTAATTTAATGGAAATTTGATACAGAGAGGTCATCTGAATTGTATAGCTGGTCAACATTCATAAGTCTATAAATGCCAATAATCAAGCTCATCTGACTAAGATGAATGGTGGATCCTAATTTCATCCTTTCAGAAACACTGCAGGGGTGGATTTATTCCAATTAAGCTCCACGTACCCGTCGTGATAATACTTATAGAAGAGAGTTGATCTGACCCCATATATTTTCATATATCTAATTTGCACGTGTAATTTTAGCAGCCAAACACCCTAAATTATATAGGCAGTGTCCTATGAGGCACAATCTTCTAGCACTTTGAAAACATAAGGCAAATCCACGACGATCGCTTTTAAGGCTGACAATTTTTGTTCTTCATCAAACTTTATGTCCCTGCAGGGAAGTTTGTAATGAGTTGTATCCATCAACCTGTAATTTCATAGAACTCTATAAAGAAAACTCATTCATACGTATACGGTTTTCCATGGCAAAACTTGGTATGTGTGACAGCTGTTGGATGAAGCTCGGCTAAATAAACACGTGTCCCTCCACATGGAACGCAGTTATGTACGATCAATATATACCTTACTACATAGAGACTTGAATAATGATCAGTGGCGTCGCTAC
>KN894552.1:0-10633 GCA_000934455.1 Apostichopus parvimensis
GTAGTACTTTGTTACAGCGTTATCGTATTGTATGGTCTGACAGATTTCAATTATAGTTTCCCATTCTTTTGTCTTGATTAGGTGAAGGCGCTATGCACTTACACACCAAGAGAAGAAACGGAGCTCCCCATAATTAATGACGAACTGCTGATTATATTGAAAGGAGAAAACCAGAAAGGATTCCTGGAGGTGGTTGACGAGAGAGGAAAAAAAGGAATGATTTCAAAAAAAATGGTTGAGTTATGATAAGACTAGGCTTACTACACAAGGTTTTGTAAGAATGGTCATCTTTTCATTGAAGTTTGTAGATCTTTTCTTGAAAATTAAACCAGGAGAAATACTACTATCAATAGTTCTGAAAGGAGTAGTTCAGAACAGAAAGATTGCTAGGTTCAATCAAATGCCAAATATAACTTTGATATTTTTTTATATTTCTTTATCTGAGTATCTGGTACATTTGTGATGTTTCTTTACCGGAGTATCTGGTACATGTGTGATGTTTCTTAACCTGAGTATCTGGTATAGTGTGATGTTTCTTTACCTGATTATCTGGTACATGTGTGATGTTTCTTTACCGGAGTATCTGGTACATGTGTGATGTTTCTTAACCTGAGTATCTGGAACATGTGTGATGTTTATTTACCTGATTATCTGGTACATGTGTAATGTTTCTTTACCGGAGTATCTGGTACATGTGTGATGTTTCTTAACCTGAGTATCTGGTACATGTGAGATGTTTTTTTACCTGATTATCTGGTACAAGTGTGATGTTTCTTTACCTGAGTATCTGGTACATGTGTGATGTTTCTTTACCTGTGTATCTGGTTGATTGTGTGATGTTTTTTTACCCGAGTATTTTAATTTTTTTATATTTCATTTTGTGTGTGGCAGTTATAGACTGCATCTTGTCAAGATTCACGAAGCTAGAGAGGGACTCAGAGCCGTATATAGAGACAGTTTGGCCAACTGGCGATTTGTGACGTGACATGTTAACAATGGGCATCAAAATAATTCCAGATGTCGTTATCAGTTGCGCGAAACACGAAAAGCACAAAACACAAGTAATATAGCAGCTTTGCACACTGTGCTCGTTGCGAATAAACGAAGCAGCTCAGATTTTGGCAGGCATACGAAGAACGAAATGCATAACAGATAATGAATTAGAGTATATATATAAGGGTAATGACATTTATGTTTATCTTCACACCTCAAATGCATAGAAAACTAGCTGCAAACCTGTCACTCCACTTGTTGATTTTACACCTCATCCAAACGAAAAGCACACATCACAGTCGTGGCTAGGCTAGAACACAGACGCACAGCTATAGCTTAGAGCGTAAAAACGAGAGGGAAAAGCCATGAATGTCATTACTGAAGGGAACCGCGGAACTAACAAACACACGTGCAAAAGCTATGTGCACAACTAACGCTACATACAGCCTATTACGTAACACATAAACATGCATAGGTGCACAAAATTTGGCTTCACTACAAGTTCCCCGCAATTAATGACAAATGACCTCACTGTCATTAATGAAAACATAAATACAAGAAATTTTGTGAACCATTGAAATACAACACACTGAGCACTTAACAAATTGTGAAAATACGCTCAACTTGTGCGAGTCCACGCTCTTTAAAAACAACATGGGATAAACCCTGAACGGTTCCCCGCTGTCCCTGCAGTACAGAACCAACTACAAACATGATTAAAAAATAAATGATGATGATGATGAGAATGCAAACAAAAGTCAAGCCGTCATCCCACTTCTGACACCAATGAAGCGAACCGTCGGGGCGGGGGAAATTACCAGATTTAGGGTCCTTCGCTTCGAACTCACAAGTTATAAATGAGGATGCAAGAGTGTTCTTGCGTTGAAACCACGGCTGACGATTTATTACAAACTCTAAATGATAATATACATATGAACAAATCATGATACATGATAATATAAATGGCTTAATGAACTCCATAACCTAATTAAATCTGTCCTATCTCGGGGAAAACCTATACTCAATACTACGTAAAATGCACAGAAGAATAATATTAATACAACATAGCAGTGAAATCGCTCTTGTACTCGTACAATACTGTACAAAATGTATAATGAACACGATCCGTAATCATCTGCACTTCGAAATAATACAATAAGTTTGTCAACAGGCGAGGACTTTTACCACCTCAATAATAGCCAGGGCAACCCATGCCAGCTGCAACCATTACAGGAATTTCCACCTAACTGTTCCTAGACAGTAAGAATTTTCACCCCCTGAACCCACAAACTCTCAAGAGTCTTTTCTCTCTATAGCTGTCCACAATGCCTGGCTAAGATTCAAGGACAATCTCTGAGACATAACTTTAAACAACAGTAACAAATGATGTTCAAAAATCAGTATATACTCTTTAAACAGAGAGCAGTACAATACTCGACAGGTACAATAATCAACTGTCAATACAACGAACCAGGATGACAAACATCGTTAACGTTCTGTAAAACCCAACAACTGTAAGTTGTAACCTAACACTTAACAGTAACACTACAGTATAATAGTATACAAATAATGAATGGTTTCCATTCGTGCAATAGTGCAAATATTCATGAGTTGAAAGATGTAATGTTCCATTCAACGATCGGCTGCGCCTCGTTGAATGGAACAATCCATCTTTCAACGAATGAAATATTTGCACTATTGCACGAATGGAAACCATTCATTATTTGTTTTATACAACATATTATATTAAGATGCGTAAAATGCACTCATGCAACAGATTATTTTAAACAGACAGGTTACTCTGCTCTCTTACCATTAAAAAAAGTGCTACCAAAAAAGTATAACCCATGGTTCTATTTCATAGAGTGGAATAGAGCGGATTTTGCATGCAATCAACGAGCAATTGACCAATCAAATGACCAGAATACAATTAGGTGTTGTATAATACGCAGTAGCACCCACGTGCTTAACGATAAACAAGACACGCTATGAACCCGTAGGACCAAGGTCCAAAAACATAACCTAACATATGTACTTTGTACAGTAAAGCACAGCCTAGCCAAAGGGCAACACTTAAAACTACAATTCAATTAACTAAAAATAGGGTACGTACAGCATTTATAAACAATACTGAACACTCAATCTCTTACTAAACTGAGGTCAGCTCGCTCGCGGAAAAGAAGACTTCTCTACGCTCACGGCGCGTAAGATCGCGGACATCAAGAACGCGGACATCGAGACTCAATCAGGTGCGGTGGGTCACTCTCTCGCCAGCTCGCTGCATGTTGGTAGAACCGCCATCTTGGAAACCAGTGGCTTCTCGTCTGAAGCCGAAAACCAGCCAAAACCTGAGGCATCCTGCCTCTTAGAAGGGGGACATCTCCTCACTGACCATCAGACAGTCCAGATATGGGTAACTCTGGGCAATTTATGACCCGAGAGCAATAAAATTATAGAAATACTAAGGGGAATACGAGGCGAACCCCGGAGCTCTGCAGAGACGCTCCTAGCCATCATCGCGGCGTGTACAGAACTAACAAACACACGTGCAAAAGCTATGTGCACAACTAACGCTACATACAGCCTATTACGTAACACATAAACATGCATAGGGTGCAAACCACAAAATTTGGCTTCACTACATTACAGATTTAAAAAAAAATCTTGCATTGCTTACGTTACTCGTAACAAAGTTTTAGTATGGGTCCTATAGTTACGGGTCCACACAGAGTTTGGTTTTGTTTCCATTAGACCTCCAGCATGTTCTACCTACTTTTACTTCCCAAATTCTTCTGCTTTCAAGGGCAGTCAGAAAACCAAACAAACTGCTGCATCTCCAGTTGGCACAGCAAGGCCTTTCTTTGATCATTTTTTTTGTCGTGTTCATCAAACGATCATTTATACACTGTGAGTATGTGTATATGAGTATAAGTGGACCTAATTTACCGCCCGATGTGGGAGTTGTCCCTCTCGACCAATCCAAATCGGTTACATAGTTGGCCACTCTCTCTATATACGGCTCTGTAGGGACCGACATGACAGGGCCCTCTGTTTACTTTGGGCATGACTGGAGACCATTAATGACTCTCAGAGGGCTTTTCCAATCATTTGTTTTTCTGTAGAAAATTTGGGCTAACGAAGGTCGTACAAAGGACAAGGAGTATCTCTATGAAATTGTAGCAAACAAACGTAATGGTATAGATGTCGACAAATGGGACTATTTTGCAAGGGACAGTATGCACTTGGGCATCCCGAATCCTTTTGACTGGAAGCGTTATCTCAGGTTTGCCCGTGTGCTGGATTATCCACATGATAGCAAGATTTGCACCAGGGATAAAGTAAGTAGCAGAACAACTTCAGTAATTTAATTATTGATGTGTTGGGTTTAAACAGGCCCTCATGTTGCAGTTAAGGACACAAAGTAAGTTGGTCCTATGCACAATGACAAGTTGTTTATTGTCTGAAATGGCAGCATTCATTGTGGTCATCCTCTCAGTTTAATCCCCCCACCCCCCAAATAAATAAATAATAATATTCTGTTATATGTTTGAGGTACATACTATTGTTTTGAAAATTAACATGTTCATTAAGATGTACTCCCAACCATTGTCTTTTATGTCTTATTTCTTCTAAGCTATTGTTGAGCACACCCTTCACAGTCCTCACCCATGCCCCTCCCACACCAACACACAAAAGATGAGGACGAAACAATAAACTCTTATGCATAAGTGTTTGTGTAACTAGGCAAGAGTTAAAAAGGTATGTGAAAGTAAAATAAACTGCTGCATTATCCTTATGTAAATTGTTATCTTTCTCTTTACGATGATTAAACATTGCTACACTTTGAAAATTTATATATTTTTGTTTTTTCTTTCAGGAGATATTCAATCTTTATGACATGTTTCACACAAGATACAGCCTCCACCATAGAGCATATCAACACAAAGTGAACAAGATTCTTGAATCCATGTGAGTAAAACATTCTAACATCTTTGCTCTCTTTGTGGATAAATCTGACAAATCTTTCATTTTATATGTCATGCATATTAAAATTAACTATCAGTGCAGGTTGAATTTAAACACCCCTTTTTTTCAGATCTGTCAGCTTTGTCAGTCTGTTTGCAGTGAATTATAAATTTGCCACGGAAAAGAAATAAGTTGGGTTTCATCCTTGGGGTTCAATGCTAGTTATGTAAAGTTAAAAGATCATTTCTTAGCATAGTTTGGTCAGAGGGTATGAAACGTTAAATCCGCAGATCAGCAGTTAATCCCAAAAAGTGTACGTGACAACATCTTGGTTGCTTTAAATGAGGATTGAAAAGTGCTTTGCATCATTTTAATGTGTAAAACCTTGCACACCAAAGTAGATGACCTGTACTGAATTTGTATTATTATTATTACTTTCTTCTTGACCTATGACCTACGACCAACCTTCTGCATAGTAATTTTGTTAGGTACTTCCACACTGCGGTATGCTGTTCATATATTACCTCCCCAAAATCATTTCTGAGGATGGTTGCTTACTAAGAACACCATTATTAAAAAGTTATTCCAGCTTGCCTGGAGATTGTCTGGCTGTGTTGTTTATCAGAGCACATCGAGGGTACTGAACGTACCTCTCAGTGTGCTGTTGGAGTGCCATTTGTGTATTTGACACCCCTTGGAAGTTGTTAAAGGCTTTTATTATAGGTAATCATGTGATTAAAATGTTAGGAGTGTTTTAATTATCTTCAGTTGTTTCATCTTTTCATATTTCTCAGGATTGTCGAAGCTCTGAAGGAGGCAAATGACTATCTGTTATTTCCTGGGGAAGGCGGGTGAGATAAAATGAAGATAAATTAATGCAGCTCATTCTGCTCTTCACCATAACATCATCCTTCGATCTTGCAAATACCTGAGAAGAAATAACATAATTAGTTTGGTACAGTAATGCTATAAGAGATGGTTAATGTGTCAAGGAAAGATGTAAAGGAAAGCCCATAAATATGTCTTCAAAACATTTGTCTTTCACACCTAGTGAAACTTTATAGTACAGGCCACTTCTCGCAGGGTAGTTGATGCATTGGCAGGCATTCATTGAAGATTATAAGTTTGCTGCACTTTTAAATGAAGTGTTGTAAAGTGACTTGTTTGTCCTTTGTTAATGCACTTTTAAATGAAGTGTTGTAAAGGGACCTGCTTGTCCTATGTTTATGCACTCTTAAATGAAGTGTTGTAAAGTGATCTGTTTGTGCTATGTTTATGCATTTTTAAATGAAGTGTTGTAAAGTGACCAGTTTGTCCTATGTTTATGCATTCTTAAATGAAGTGTTGTAAAGTGACCTGTTTGTGCTATGTTTATGCACTTTTAAATGAAGTGTTGTAAAGTGACCTATTTCCCCTATGTTTATGCACTATCAAATGAAGTGTTGTAAAGTGACCTGTTAGTCCTATGTTTATGCACTTTTAAATGAAGTGTTGTAAAGTGACCTGTTTGTGCTATGTTTATGCACTTTTAAATGAAGTGTTGTAAAGTGACCTGTTTGTCCTATGTTTTTGCACTTTGAAGAGTTGTAAAGTGACTTGTTTGTCCTATGTATATACTGTTAAATGAAGTGTTGTAAAGTGACCTGTTTGTCCTATGTTTATGCACTCTTAAATGAAGTGTTGTAATGTGACCTGTTTGTCCTATGTTTATGCACTCTTAAATGAAGTGTTGTAAAGTGACCTGTTTGTCCTATGTTTTTACACTTTGAAGAGTTGTAAAGTGACTTGCTTGTCCTATGTATATGCACTGTTAAATGAAGTGTTGTAAAGTGATCTGTTTGTCCTATGTTTAAGCACTCTTAAATGAAGTGTTGTAAAGTGATCTGTTTGTCCTATGTTTATGCACTTTTTAATGAAAAGTTGTAAAGTGACCTGTTTGTCCTATATTCCTGCCACGTTTATTCCAGTTCAAACACTTCTTGTTTGACAATTTCACTCAAGAAAATTCAGATGGATTGATATCGACTCTCTATAGAGTATGCTAACTTCTTGAATATCACTTGCATCAACACCTAGCCTAATTTGCACATAGAAATCTGGACACTCTGTTACATTTTATTCACAGTTCTGCACCCCCAGCAAAGGATCTAACTACAACTCTTTGGTTTCAGGTTTACTCTAGCCTAATAGTTCTTTACTTTTTAATTTTTTTTTTCATTTGCTTCTAGATTTGAAACAGTTAACATTTTCATCTGATTGACCCATTTTCATTTCTTAGGAAGATGAAAAAGATGTCTGAATCCATCGATGACATGGAAGCTTACTCCAAACTCAACGATCACATCATGTGGAAAATACTGTGCACTACTGATGATAAACTTAAGAAATCAAGAGATCTCGTCAACAGAATACTAACGAGAGATCTGTTTGTTTGTGTCGGCCAGACTCAGCTCAAGAAGAAGGTAGCTTCTCACGAAACGCCGATGAAACTGGTAAGAGATATTTGTAGATATGTAAGAGGATGGGGGAAATAAATGGAGGGTGGCTTATCTTTTATGCATCTTGAAAAAATGACGGCTAAAAAATGGCTACACATAAATTAGATGGTATCGAAAGGAAATAACTTCTGTATTTCAATTCAAGAAACTGCACCAAACATTTAAAACACTAAAAGAAGTGAAAAATTTAACAGTAAGTGAGAAATCAAGGGAAATCCCGACAAATCTCTTTGCATGTGATAAAGCCATGTTACAAAACAAGATATATGTTATTCTGTCACTGCTGTCTCGGTTATTGCTAGTAGCAGTATTCCAATTTTTCATGTATGTGACACTTCACAAAGACAGTAAATGATAAAGAAATGCATAGTCAAACATTTTAACTGTGTAGTTTACACTGTTTATTGTTTTAATGTTGTTCAAGTTAATGCTGAGGTTACTTGAGAAATGTGATGGTATTGATGGCATAATATGGTGGGTTTGGGGATGGGAATGGAGTGAAGGGGAAGGGAGGTGTGAGGTGAAAGATGTGTCCACATGAAAGTAATAGACTTGCTTCAGTTCAGTCAAATTTGAATTTTCAGTAAATCAATTTTGCAACTGGGAGTGTTAACTTTTATTTTACCACACCAGGTTTCACAACTCTTTGACATAAAAGCAAATGTTGCAGAGAAAGAAATATTTGCGAGGCTCTCTGGAAACGCTAAGAAAACTATCGAACAGAGTGATATAATTGTGCATGTAAGTATAACTATCGCCAAATTCATATAACCTCTGTCTTGTCTCAGTTTATCCTGTTGATGGAGATACAATCTAATAGATCATATAATTCACATTCCAAAATGACAACTGCAAAATGTTGGGGTTGTAACCCTTACGGCTGTAGTCGTAAGAGCTATTACGTTACGTCTCAATCTGTGGGCTATAGCCATAAGGGCTAACTGCTAAGGGATTGTAACCATTAGGGCTGAATCGGTAGGGTACAGCCATACTGGCTATATCGGTACGGGATTAGTCCTGGGTATGGAATGCTTATATCTGAAATCCTTGGCTTTTTAGATCATGAAAGTCATTATGTTAAATAAAATTGTTTCATACTGTCCTTTTTGATGAACAGATAACCAATGACCTAAATATGACAAAGTACCAGAGAATGACCAGATAACAACAGGAAGTCTCTTGCCAAAAGTTGAGGCTGTTAATGTTTGCTCTTTCAATACTTCTATTAACTAATGGCTGATTGTGTTTTGCATGAAATGGAGAATGTCATCCGCTATTTTAACTTATATTTTGACAGATTGCGAAATTCAACTATGGAATGGGGGAGAAGGACCCGGTGGAACTTGTCAAATTTTACTCCAAGTATGACCCGAATAAATCAGTTGGAATTAGCAAAATCAGACAGGTGGGTTTTACCTTCTTTTTTCTCATAATGAAGTTTGTGAGATGGTCAGATGCTCAACTAAAAGAAAGGATTCATATGGCTGCTTTGACAATGGCTAACAAATCAATGGCCACTGTCTTTGGTTACTTGCCATACGCAGGCAAGTAACCTATGCAGTCGAGTTGGCGTGTGTGTGTACGTGTATGTGACGCCCTAGCTTGTGAACACGTTATCTCAAGACAGATTTTGGCATGTTGCTTCCTCAAAATTAGTACAAGAACTCTATTGTTTCGTGTGGAGGTCAAAGGTCATTTTGGAGTCAGCAGGGCGCAATATGTGAAAATCTATAAAAGGCTGTATCTCCAGAATCTGATCATTAAAGGCGCTCATATTTGCATGGTAGGATAGCCTTATGTAGTGTAAAGGTTGTACACAATTTGGTGTAGGTCAAAGTTCATTAAGGTTCACCAAGGGTCAAAACTTGAAATCCTTGTAAACAATATCTCCAGACAGGAACTTCATTGGCTCTGAAATTTTGCATGTAGCTTCCTTATAATGAACAAAACCTTATTGTGTTTTTGGTGGATGTCAAAGGTCATTTGGGATCATCAAAGGTCACACTCTGTAAAGCCTTATAAAACACAAACCTTGTAAACACGATATCCCAAGATAGGTTACATCACATATTTTGGGTGGAGGTCAGTTTATTTGGGGTCAGTAGAGGTCAGATGTCAAACTATCATCAGTACTTTATCTTGAGAACTGCAACTTCTTGTGCATGATAGATTGAAGGGTGAATGGAATTGATTTATCTTTTAAACATTGTACGCCATCCGTTAATTGTGCTCGATGACCCTTTCATTAGTAGTGATGTATGTATGGGTGAGTATTTAGTGAGGTATATTTTACTACTGTATTTTACTCTTTGTTTACAGTGTGCTTGTGAAGTGTGTATGTTGATGTTCTGTATGTTTGTTCAAATCGTCTCCTTTCCTGGTTTCTATATCAACAGGACTCCATTGCATTACCGAGAGAATTCTCTGAAAGATTCCTAAGAGTGTGTGTCAAGCAGACGGATCCTGAAGTCCGTGAGTGGGTTCGTGAAGCATTTGAAAAATGGTGCAGCGATAAGGGATTGACAGCTAAGGTATGGTATGGGGGAAAACTCCAATAAATCCTTCATAATTTATCATTTGAATTAAGCATTATTTCTTCAGTTCGGTAAAGATTTGAAATGACGAATGCTTGCAAAGAACTTTAGCTTACCCTGTCATTCTGAATGAACCTCTCTATGTGTGTAATCAAACAAATAACAACGTAAAAATAAATCCTTCTGTAACACTTTAGAATATATGCTCTAAAAAGAACCCTATATACACAGACCTTTTCTTCCCACCCAATTAACTTTGGAAACTGTTGTATTTCTTTATGGTTGATTTAGGCCATTGTTTGAAATAGTTTGGTAGAGATTTGTGTGCTGACATTTGTCAGTCGTGACTTGTGTCTTCGATGTTCTAAATTTGACTTAAATAGAATGTTTCAAAATGACAACCCTTCAAGACTCCGCCTTTTTTCAAGTACCTCCTCTTCTCGACCCTCAATGTCCCCTTAACCTTAAACCCACACCATATTTATGTGTTTCTTTTGTATGTATGTATGTATGTATGCATGTATGTATGTATGTATGTATGCGTGTATGTATGTATGTATGTATGTATGTATGTATGTATGTATGTATGCGTGTATGTATGTATGTATGTATGTATGTATGTATGTATGTATGTATGTATGC
>KN894560.1:0-16521 GCA_000934455.1 Apostichopus parvimensis
ATTTGAACATTCAACTGATAGGTAAGACTTTTTTGGAGCAGAAATCTTGTTTGGTTGTAATAAAATTTCTTGGAGGCCTTGGTAATAGCACCTGGTAGTCTAATGTCGCACACAACCTTTAAACTTTCTGTAAGGTAAAGCACATACGTCAGATAGAAAACATGTTTCAGACAGGAATCTAATAGGAAGAAGGCAAAGTCTGTTAAAAATTGTAGTCCTGATTCTCACAGTAATATTAACCGCTTTGTTTTTGGAAATGTTTCGAACTACAAACAAAATCATGACCTATCTGAGCTATTTTGAGTCTCTTTAAAATCAGAGTGAAATAGTTGGGTTCAGAACCTGCAGGAAAGCAAGTTTTGAAACTTTGAAATGCCGACTTCTGAAATATGTTGAATGGACCTTTCCCAAGCACTCTAAAAAAAAAAACCTTTCACTTTTATTTTCTCTTCAAAGTATGAGCTCAGGAAGTGATCCATCACCGAGAGGAGTCAAGTCATCTTTGCCAGCATCAGAGGGTGCTAGCTCTGGTTCCAAGTATGTGATGAAAGAGGTACAACCAGAGCCCAGGAGACTATTTGGGTTTGGTCCTTTTTACCGCCCTCTACCAGAGACAGTTTTAGAGAAACAGGAGAGCATCACTGAGAAGGTGAAGAAAACTGGTCTTTCAGCCATTGGATCGGATTCCATAGACGCTGGTGGATCTTCTCAGAGAAAGACATCCACCGATGCAAGACAACAGGGAGACATCTCATCGAGAGCTACTAAACTTGAAACCAGCGTTTTGATGCCTTTCTCATTTTAACTTTGAAAAAAAACAATTTTTTTTCCCTGTTACTCTTTGCTAGTAAAAAATGAAAATTTGGAACACTTACTTGTTTGAATTAAGTCATTTTTGTAATTACTGAGTAATTAATTTGACTGAGAATAATATCTGAATCAGTTGTATGATTTCAAATGTTAAAGTGTAATTACAGATGTAGAGATAAATGTATATTTGGTCAGTTTTGTACGTTCCTGCCGCTTCGCTATTAACGATTTCATCTGCCTTAGCTGATGGTGCATGTTGTTTAGAATTGTTTAGAATTACTCAGTTTATGGTGCTTCCTGTAAAGTGACAATGCTTCAGCTTCCTGTGGTTTCATTTCATACCTACAGTATTTGGTTTTGCGGTTACTGAAAAGCAGATTCCTTTTGATTTCTTAACATTACAGGTATTATTCCACCCAATTCCTGAAGTAAAAATTACACTGTGTTTTTTTTGTAATCGCCCAAACTGTATGCAATTTACATCCTTTAGAGAGAAAATAAAAACAGATTTCTATTAAATGGAGTATGGAATAATAATTGTAATGTAGACAAAATTTCCACCACTGGAATTTCATACTAAGTGCTGCTGGAGTACTGTAAAAACATATTTAGTGAAAGTCCTCAGAAACTTATCAAATGTCATTTCCTTGTTGGAAAAGAAATACCTATAGTGTTTGTGGTATGCAAATAGAAAGTGATGGCAAGTAGAATGTTTCAGCACATTGTAGCTTGCAGTCAAATTAAACAGAAAGTGAATTCCATGCTATATATGCATGTGTGTAGCAGTGTTAGTGCTAGGATGTTAAAAAGATGATGGGAAATTCTCCCAGTCAATTTTTTTTTTTTGGGGGGGAGTTTAATTTGGGGGAGGGGGGTGGGTGGGTGGGGGGATTTCATGATGTTGGTAGTTAGATAAACGTACATATGCCCCTTCCGAGGTTCAGCACACATTTAGTACATACAGTGAAGAACACATGGTCGGCCATTGCGAGTGGCTTGTTATTGGCAAGTTGTGTAACTACAGTAAATGGTGCAAGTTGCGAGAAGTACTAGGAATTGTTGTGGGGAATTCCCACCCAAGTGAAAATGTATTTGCGGGATCCTCTAGATAAATTGCTGGTATCCCTCAATTGGGCATCCTAAATGGTAACACTAGTGTGCATAGAGTGATAGTCGATGATAAAAAACACAAGGTATATTGAAAAACGGTTTAACTTTGGCTCCAGAACACTGAGAGTGTGCAATAGGTAGTTTTGGTAAGATACATATTTCGGTGTTGAGTTTGTTTTATTTGCTTCTGAGAACTTAACAAACACAGCTGGACCATACTCTTAAATTCAAAGTATATTGTTTGTTTTCTGGTGCCAGATTCATAACAAATGCTGCCTGTTTAACTATTTGGGTTTATAACCTATGATCAAACCAACAGCAGTTGCTTTTGTGGCCTGTCATAAAGTTGATGTGCTGCTTAAAAGTGACAATTTGATGTGTAAGTCATGGCATGATTGATTAATGTGTGTTACCAGCTGATTACACCTATCAGGTTGGTCGGTAGGTTGGTCGGTCGGCAGGACTTTACAGCAGCATTTGTAGGGAACAACACAAATAAGGGACTCTGTTGGGAAGTGAAGGAGGGATTGGGTAACTTAGTCACGACTCATGAGGTGCAAATTTAGCCTAAGGTCCTTTAATGGTGTCACAATAGGTGATGTATGCAACAGACGTGAATAACTACGAAGCAACAAGATACAGAATTCTAATAACTATCAGGAGAGCTTTTGTATGTATCTTTAAAACATGTAGTATTTGTATTACGTGAAGGTGTCAAACATGCCTTGATTTCTTCCTCTGCCACTGTTGAACTTTGGTGAACAGTTTATTTTAATAACAAGTTTTGTCAATGAGGAAGTACACTGAATTAGACTAAAACAACTACATGATGCTTATTATCCATCGTCCGACTTCCCCAATGAAGTCAAAGTGAGATGATAGTAACATGGTGCAGTATATGTAGTATTATAATATCCTAAGCCATATAACTCATCCTTGTGATGAGATGAAATTAATTTCATATTTGCATGATTTGGATGGAGTGTATATTGTTAGTAGAAGCTGGGCTTAACACACACCGTGTATTTCTTAAAGTGGATTCATGTCTGAACCTGCCAGACAAAACTTGTGAGGCTCTTCTAGCAATGTAATATATACATGATAGAACAGGTGCTCAAATTGTAGCAGAATGTTCAATGCATGTCAACATGAAGATTTACATGATAAGTATATGCAAGTGTCCGAGAGCGAAGCTCATAATGGTTAAGAGAAGGAGAACCCCTTCCACAGGGGAGAAGTACCTTCTGAAGTGTTATATCGACATAGGTCTTGAAAATGATTGATATGTCTAAATTATTTCAGCTTATATATTATTTGGCTCCCATTTTCATTTTGCTAATTTGATGTGCAATTTTACTTTTATAGGAAGGACCTTTCATTCACATATTTGGTTTTCCATAAGTTTCTGGTGATAAGTTCTTGGGATAAATATTTCTCAACAGAAATTAAATTTTGCTTCACCGTGGAATGAGGTACTCACAATGCCTCACATCTGCTTCTAACCATATGCCACTCTGAATTGGTCACGTACAATACTAGCAAAACCAAGGTTACAGAGAGAATAGACAGATAACTAAAATAAGATAGAGTTAGTGAAATAATTTATGGTAGGAGACATTTAGAGAGAAATGTGGACACAGAAAATGAACAATTTGCCGATTTTGGAAAATATTTAGGCCAGTGATTTTAAAATATTTCCTTGGGTAGCATTCCTTGTGGGCATACAATTATTTTCTATATAGAGACAGCCTTTTTTCCCTCCACCTGGTGCAATGGAGCAGGCATAACCGTTGTATGGATCATTACAGACTAGCGAGTTTGTCTGAATACTGATGAAAGAAAGGTACATTTTCAATGCTACATGATGATACTTTGGGTCTTCAACAGCTTGAATTATTTCATAATTTCTGATGTATGTATGTATGATGTATCTTGTCAAATAACTGCTATAATGTTAATCTTTTGCTACAGCAGAAAAGAAAAAATTAATAAAAAGTAAAACTACCCAAAAAATTGACTAGACACCTTATTCTTGCTTTTTGTCAATTCCTGATTTTATTTCATCTCTATCAATCTCTCGATGAAGATGATATTCATCGTCATGGTGATAGACAATTTCATAAATAAAATGTACATTTAATATTACGTACAATTAATCGCAACAATCTATGCACACTAAATGAATCCAAAAGGCCATGTGTGAAAGCAAACTTGCCAAAAGCAGTAGTGACTTTTGCAAACTTAAAACCAAAAAATAATTGCATTTCAATTTTTTTTTCATACAGAAAGTTATATTTTTTATACAATACCAGATAGTTATCATTGCTCACAGATATACCTATTCTTTGCTATTTATACTAGTAACCATGGATTTAAAGAACTCTTCACGATTGCTTGGACATTCAAAACAAGGATTACCATTGGAATGATGAATTGAGTATTTCATAGAAACCAGAGACTCAAACATGTTATGTGAGCCTGATCAATGATATCCATGCTTTCTGTTTTGGGTTGGTCAGTCTGGTGGTAGCAGATTGTACTGGACAGACAAGTTGCAGTAGTCTGTTACTTAAATCTATCAAAGTTGTACCAGAAATTAAAGTAGACAGCTGTCATACGGTTTGCAAATGACACAATAAGATAACATTAAATTTAATAACTTGCTAACATGGAGCAACAAAACGGATTTAACCTGAAAGATGTCTTAGTCAGATTGACGAGTTTCCAATAATGCATTACAACTGGACCCAAAAAGCAGTCTTAAAACAAGCTTATTATTTTAAGCAGACCAGCTTATTAAAAAAACAGCCTGATTCCAAGGCTGCCATATAGTTTGAATTACCACCAATTAAAGAGACATCTAAAATGGAAAAGATTTTATGAGCCACAAAACAACAAACTGTCATGGTGATGTCATCACTATGCATATTCATATTGCAGTGGGATGATTCACCCAAATATCACATCCCTGCTGGTACATCACATTCATAAGAAATGTTCTTTTATTTGGGAAGGATATATATGGGAACGAAATGCATTCCTTTGTTCATGGAAATGCTTTTTTGCCCGGATTTGCACTTACAGTAATCCTTACTGTGACAATTAGGTGGATGAGTACACTTTGTGTTCTGAAGTAGCACCAAACGAGATGCACTCTAAAATTCAATAGCTATTAAGTGGAATTAAACAACAGGTTATCCCGATGATGTCACTACCATGAATATTCATAAAACAATGGCATTAAGTAAGGCCCACTTTATGTTTCAAGTATCACATATGAAATCCCATGTTACTCTAAAGAAGGGTAGTTATTATAGACTGGTCAAACAGACTACTTTTCAAAGGTCACTCACTATAAACAAGAGACAAGTGGCATTAGAATTAAGTGAGATTACTGAGGGGGCACTTTATATGTTGGAGTGTCTTCCAGTCAAAGTCAGACCATGGCACTGAAAACTCAGTGCTGCAACTGTCAGATTTATATTAAAACTCTGCACAAATATAAGTATAACAAAAGCACATCTGAGACATCTATATAAAACACTGTGTCTTTGAAACTAGCAGAAAACTGTACCAGTTTGTAACAGTTCGAGTTTTGTGTCATCTTTGCGAGGAATCAAAAAGTTGGTCCAAGGATGCAAAAAACCAGAAACTACGTGTTTCATTGATGACAAAGTTAACGTTTTTGACAATCTGATGGACGATGCTGCTAAACAATTCCGAGGATTCAATTGACAAAATTTTCAGTTCATACAAAAATGGTAGAAATGAGCTTATTGAAACATTTTCATGAAAATCTCAGCATTATCTTAATATTACAAAAATCATAAACTGTGGAAGTCTTTCATATCTCTCTCAGAAAAAATGGGCGTTTTAAAGTGTTTCCACCAACTGCCCCAGGGGATGGATATCAACCATTTCAAAGTAATAGTGTGAAACTTAAGTGACTTGGTAGTATATCTCAGCACATGACAAAATAATTCATTTTATGGACATTCTTCTGCAGGTCAGTGTCTTAATTCTTTGTAGTTCAAGTGAAACATACATCATTGCTCCCAGTGGTGAGTTAATTGGCCTAACAGAGGGTCTGGTAGCACACATTGTCTTACTCTTGTAACATGACATACCTCATTATGTATTTGTTTTTACACTAATGTTTCTCTTGCACAAACACATTGCTCTGATGCCATAAAGCTATCATCAGGAATCTTCAAACGATCAACTGCTGACAGAGAGGATAAAGCAATAAATGTCTCGTCGCATTTATGAACTCAGTATTTATTTTTCGCTGCATAACGGATGAGCTCATTTGAAACTGTGTTGACTAATTTTAGTAAAGTAAAAGAATTTACCCAAAACACAGAGGAAGTGGTGCGGTCATCAGGTTCTCTGTGCTTTTCCAAGTGTGACAATAAATGCATTGTACCCATCCCTTTTATGTCAATATCAATATTCCATACATCAGTACCCCCCATGGACATTGACATGTATCTCCATTCCATATACTAGCCTTCACAGACTGTATCACATTAAGACATCACTGAGTCAATAGCAGGGTACACTCTTAAGGTACAGCCAAGGCAAATCAACAGATAGCATTCAACACAAATGCATTATCCTACCAATGACTATCTTTGGCTTCATGAACAGTCTCTGACTGGTCCAACTACCTCATGAATATGCATGAACAATACCAAACTCTAGCAAATATGCACAAGCTGTGTTTCCCTCCAGAACAAACTATCCAGAACCAGTTCCACGCGATCCTCAAGTGTCATTTAGTAACATCAATTTAATAAGTTGGTCTGATGTTTCCTCTTGGAGTGCCCCCTACTTGTTCAATCATACAACCCTGAGCATGCAGATGGTGCAAGTTCCATGTTCAGTAGGGGTTGAAGGTCAGTGACCGCCTCCACCGACTTGTGAAATGAGCTCGTCACAAATGTTGGTTAGTTCTTTGTTTTCTCTCGTCTGCAGAGAAAAAACATAAGCAGTAAAAATTAAACTCGAAGATCAATACCACCATCTCATCTCTGGCATGGAGAAATGAAAAATACACCAAAATTCTGAGTAATATGCTCTCCAAGTGGCTTACAGATTAACACAAGAGAATGGCACAACGTCAACTAATACACAGAGTAAGATACAACTACTTTACATAACTAAATATGTCAGCTAGGATACACCGGCAACACTGGAACAATAAGAGGTTTCCTTTGCTATGTTAGCCTACATATCAATGAGATCTGTTTACTACAGCATTAGAAACTTCTACCTTTGAGTTTGTTGTGAAACTTTGTGCAACAACTACAACATGAAGGAGATGAGGCTCTTATTTGACATAGATTCTATCTGAGAGCAAATGAAGGTAATGAGAAGCTTTGCTTAATCCTCTGAACTCTGAATTAATTCATGACCGAATCAGGGAGGATACTTTCTGGGTTGTGGATGGAATCTTGTAAGCCAAACAAATTATAAATAAACTGGCCAAAGACTCTCACCTTTTCTTCAACAGTTCTCTCTAAGCTTGCCACCTTCAGCTGTTCTCGTTTCAAGTTGGCTTGGAGCCCTGAGATTTCTGCGCCGTAACTCTTCTTCATCTTGTCAATCTCTTCGTTTGCTCTGAAACAAAACAGTCATGTCCAAATATGTTAGAACACTCAAGACCCTTTCATGAGCTTTCATGACGATAACAGCCATGTCAAAATGTGTCACAACACTTAAGACTCTTTCATGAGCTGTCATGGTGCATAACAGCCATGTTAAAATATTTCCAGATCACTTAAGACCCTTTCATGATGTATAATGATATGAAGGTTGTCAGGTCTGAATGAGAACTCTGTGTGATGTGTGTCTGCCATTTATTCACTCTGTTATATTTAGCCACTTTCCTTTCAACTTTGTGTGAAGTCTCATATGGTGAAAAAGGAATATTTTGAACAGATGAAAATATCTTTTACAAGTGAGACTGTGACATATCTTATGAAAATTTGAAAACTGAAATTATCAGTTTAAATGGAATAAAAATATAACTCTCAAAGATATTTAATAGTTTATGGTTAAGGAAAACATGGATCTAGAAATGTGCCTTACACTTTGATCTTGTCTTCTGCATGGCCTTTCAAAGTTTGATACTTCAGTTCTTGTTTCTTTAACTGTGACTGATGTTCCTCTACACATTTCTTTAAAACATCTTCATTCTGAGAAAAGGGGGGAAAAGGAGTTACACAAGTTACAATATTGAAATGATAAAACTTGCTGATTCAACTACCACACATAACTCCACTTGGAATGAAAAGCCATTATTAATAAAGTAATCTTGAATTCATAAAGTAATGTGTTGAAATCAACAAGTAGGTTTAATAATCTATAAATTATATCAAAGAACATTAGAATCCATTCCCTATCAACTGATGGCCACCAAATCTGATTGGTCTTCAGTTGGTTTCCATAGCAACAGAACATCTTCTGTACTAGACTTCAATGAACACTAACTATGTTGTTTGTATGTTTTCTTTCCCCCAATTTTAAATACTTAAAAAGAAAAGGCAGTTTCTTTTCAAAATAAACATCAACATTCATGCAACACTTTACTAGCAGAATTTTAACAAGTAGCTTCATTTGCATATAAAAGTATGGGCAGAACACACTTTTATTGTCTTGATTATGTTGTAAGGGTCATTGCCAGCTGAATGCACCATTATGGGTAGGAAGCAGCATTGTAACCAATCATGTCTACATTCACCAAATTTCAAAAGTGATGCGACTCCAACAAGTTTATTAAATTATTTTTCTTCGAAGAGATCATACTGTGACTGGAGTCATCTCTCGACTCGACTACAAATGACTTGACTGGAGTAATAAAATAAAGTGATTTGTTACAACTGCAGTAGAGAAGATACACTTCATAGCATACTTCTGGTGACTCAATGCACCGGTTACCTGAGTAACAGTGATTTCTGTAGAGTTAAATAGACCAGACTACTTGAAGACCAGAGCCCCCTACCTTCTTATATCCTTGTACTGTGGCCTTGAGTTTTTCATATCTTTTGTGGAGGTCACTAAATGCATTCTCTACTGAGCTTAAGTCTTCTAAAGCCTGGTCTTTCTCCTTCTGTAGTTGTTGGACTCTGTCATCGCTGGAGGTCTTTGTCTCACTAATATCGCCTAAAATAAGAAACAATAAAAAACACAAAAGGAATCATACAGACTCTTATGCTCTACCTCACATCAAAGCTTACTTTGATAGATAATACTACTGTTTACTCTTATAGTATTACCCCCAACTACAATCAGCAAACTTCAGACTCTCTCAATATCATTCTCTGGAATGCATTATGCAAATGTCATTGATGATAGATAGATAGATAGACAGAGAGATAGATAGATAGACAGACAGACAGACAGAGAGATAGATAGATAGACAGAGAGATAGATAGACAGACAGAGAGATAGATAGACAGACAGATAGATTAGATGGATAGATAAGATAGATAGATAGATATATAGATAGATAGACAGAGAGATAGATAGATATATAGATAGACAGACAGACAGACAGACAGATAAATTAGATGGATGGATGGATGGATGGATGGATGGATGGATGGATGGATGGATGGATAGATAGATAGATAGATAGACAGAGAGATAGATAGACAGACAGACAGACAGATAGATTAGATGGATGGATGGATGAATAAGATAGATAGCTAGATATACAGAAAGATAGACAGACAGAGAGATAGATATATAGATAGATAGACAGACAAATAGATAAATTAGATGGATGGTTGGATGGATGGATGGATGGATGGATGGATGGATGGATGGATAGATAGATAGATAGATAGATAGATAGATAGATAGATAGATAGATAGATAGATAGATAGATAGATAGATAGATAGATAGATAGATAGATAGTAGATGTGGGCTGAAAAGTTCTTAGAATAACATCATGACAAATTTGACTTAAAGTTGATGAAAAATTGATCGCCCAATTTCGATGACTTGAACAGGTACACTAACTACACTCACCCATTAACTGCTGCATAGCTTTTTCATATTCAGCGGTCAAGGCCCTGTGAGGAGAAAATCAGGAAGCAGCATAATAATAATAATAATAATATTAAGTAAATAAAAAATAATAAGTACAACATTTCTATCTGTTAGTCTTTTAAGTTTTTTTTTATTACAGTCATGGATGAATCCAGTGACTTCATAGATTTAAAAAATATGTAGAATGCTTTGGGCACAGTCAAGGGTACAAGTCTACTGTGTGGTGTAATCCACAGTTAAAGTATAACATAATGAGGGTATGAGGATAACTTAAAGTTCCAAGTAAACCTTAACTCCCAGATCGAAGGCAAAACTTTCGTAAGGGAACATGCGTCATGAGAAGTGGTTTAAAACTAGTATAATGTCTCTTTTATTTCTTTTAAGTTTGGTATATAAAGTGTCTTGTGTATGGCTGCTAAAAACCCCCACCTTTGCTTGTTTCATCTCAGGAGATTGGGGTTGTGATGTCATAGCAAGCATCGTGGGGTGGGGGGTGGGGGAGGGACACATAAGTTGACGCACTATCGTTCTTGTGGTTTCCCTGTTTTCTACTAACACAGGATGTCAACTTGCACAATCGCTTGCAGCTTACCTCATTTCTGCATTTGTCTTTTCAAGAGATTGTTGTTGGGATGTCATATCTTTCATCTCCTTGTCATAGTCATCATACTTCTTTCGTGACTGAAAAAAACCAAAATAAATAAAAATTGCAAACTATCTTGAATTTGAAACAATCATGCACAGGGAACATAGTTTTTAACTTCTGTCTAACTTAGTAGTAAACTTTAACAATGAGCAAGTAATTTCTATAATAACAAACTACTTTATGGGGGGTTAAATATGTATTCAAATATGTTCATTTTCCTTGTAAGTTTTCAAAAATTGACCCAGTGATGTCATGACTGCTGATTTCACAAAAATGGATTCTCAATCATATTTTCAATACCAATGTTAAGGGAAAAAAAATGAAGAAGAAATCATCACCTCTTTCCCAGCGTGTTCCAGAGCAATCCGTACTTTTGTTTCGATGGCTGCCTCTAGGTCTGCTTGTGAGTACCTCAATGGCTGATGGACAAGACAAAAAAAAACATTTAATACCCAAGAATGATTCTCAGTCAAAAATCTACGACAGCTGGTTGTACTTCAACTTTCAGGATATGTATTCACTTCCTGCAAGATCCATCCATTGTTTCACTCAAGTCACTAGTCCTATATTTAATAGATATTTCAGGACATCTCTTCTCCTCACTAAAAAATAAGTTAGGGATGACTTATCAGCCCAGATTACTATATGCAAATTAAGATATGTCTAAGTATATCTTCTATCAAAGTGTTGTAGGGCCTAGGATGTGAGTTTGCTTTGATAATGAATAAAATTTCAACAATTATTTATCATGTTTGATGTGACACTGATAAAAGAGTGCACCACTTATTTGGCATTCATTTTATATTTGAGTAGGAAGGGATACTTGAAACATACCAAGCTGCTATGATAGTGCTGTTAGGCCTAGACTAAACAGTTGCTTTGCTGTGAGGCCTAGACTAAACAGTTGCTCTGCTGTTAGGCCTAGACTAAACAGTTGTTTTGCTGTTAGGCCTTGACTAAACAGTTGCTTTGCTTATAGGCCTAGACTAAACTGTTGCTTTGACAAGGACAGAAATTTCTCTAAGTATCAATCTTTGTTGTGACAATTAGGAGAGATAATACCATATTATCTTAACTTCCTTTACTTTGAGTAGCAAGAAGAGCTTTGACCATAAACAGCCCTTTTAGGAGATGAAATCTAACAACAATCAGAAGATGTTCAGCAACAGTAGTTTAAAGTCTGTTGAAAGTTACATAGCTTACAGCACCCTGGAATGGATCTCAAACAATCAAGTCACAATTTAGATCAAATATAACTATTTGAAGATATATCTGTATTCTGCTGCTGAGATTTAAGAGCTGAATAGTTTTTTTGTTCTGTGTGAGTCCACACTCAGGATGGTGTAACAGATGGAAGACATTCAAGGACCTAGGAGTAATAAATTCAACTCAAATCTCTAAATCTCATGAATGAATTCTAACGTAACCCTGCTAAAAAGAGAATCCATATTTACACTTGCATTTACTGTCCAGTTGTTATCTTACATGGATTTTTCACTAAACTAGGAAATGTTTCCTGGAAGGCACAATCCTCAATTAATGTGGTGGTGTTACTCCTCCTTACCTGAACAATACCTTCTTCTGCTGCTTTGACAAACGGAGGAGATCCTTCCTGAGATTCTACTCCATCTACTTCTGTTTCTAGTTGTTTGTCTTCAGCCTCCTGGAATGACACGAGATGGAAGGTGATAGAAATTATGAATGAGCCATTTCTTTATTAATTTTTCTCCCTTTCTCCAGTACCGATTCTATGCAGAGACAAAATGAGCACCACAGATACAAATCCTAGTAGTGCATATTAATGTATTCAGAGCATCACACATAACTACATACCATATCTGGACTTGGGATGGGATATACTATTACTACTACTACATATTCAAAGCTAGAGTAATGAGGGATATGATACTATTACTACATGTCACAAGCTAGTGTAATGAGGGGATATGATACTACTACATATCCCAAGCTAGAGTAATGAGGGGATATGATACTATAACTACTACTACATATCCCAAGCTAGAGTAATGAGGGATATCACACTATCACTACTACTACAACATATCCCAAGCTAGAGTAATGAGGGATATCACACTATTACTACTTCTACATATCCCAAGCTAGAGTAATGATGGGATATGATACTGCTACTACATATCCCAAGCTAGAGTAATGAGGGATATCACACTATCACTACTACTACAACATATCCCAAGCTAGAGTAATGAGGGATATCACACTATTACTACTTCTACATATCCCAAGCTAGAGTAATGATGGGATATGATACTGCTACTGCATATCCCAAGCTAGAGTAATGAGGGATATCACACTATTACTACATATCCCAAGCTAGTGTAATGAGGGGATATGATACTATAACTACTACTACATATCCCAAGCTAGGGTCATGATGGGATATGATACTATTACTACTACATATCCCAAACTAGAATGGATATATTATTAATAACCTGTCCAAGATTGAAAATAAGCTGAGGCCAAAGGTAGAATGGCACCTATTCGATTCCTGAGGAAATATCCCAAGGGCAAATTTGTAATGCTCAGTAGCACAAGACTTGCCAACCATTCTCATGCACAAAACTTTTTTCAAACCAAAATTAATCATTAACAAAACAAAATTACATTCCGCATGAACCTTTCTTGGTGTATGAATTTTTGGTTACATGAATTATAGATAACAAAATGTCGAAAGGCCTGTGGTTACACTTAAGTATCCCTTGGGCCCACCAGTGAACAATGGGCTGCTTTTCAGATAAAGTGGCTCCTAGTCCTGGAAATCTTAATTATGTATCCAACCTTGTCTATCTAAACTTACTGTCTCATCTCTTGAAGGACTGTAGGAGAGTAGTTTGTCGACACCTGATACTGTTTCCTGAGACGTTGGAGGTTGTGTCTCTTTGGCAATGGGGGCAGCAGATCTCCTTTGAGGAGGGGTCTGCATCTGTAGAAGGTCCTCCCCTTCGAGAATCGTTGGGGGTACCGACGAAGCTGGAAGAGTAACCCCTTGTTCTGAAAAGGGAAGATAGCCGGGTTATCTTATCTACATAAGGCCGAAATATACCGATTTGTCAATACACGAGGAGTTATTCTGACTCAACCTTAGTTTCGTCTGTAATGACAAAACTCTTGTTTCAAAGGAGCTTCCTCAATTGACCAACGAGAAAACAGAAGTTTAACAAGTTCTGTTGATCACTCCTTCTGTTTGAAGTAACTGCTATAATACGCAAGCAACAGGAAAGGGAGATTTTCAGCAATGACTCTGTGACTTGATGCTGTCCATGAAGAATTGCACACCTGGTCCACATATAAAGGCCTTGAATCATGTTTTGTAGCTATTTCCGATGGTTAAAGTGGGCATGAAAATGCTTTGGTACGTATCTCAAGGCAGTTGTCTATAACTATCAACAGAAAGGTTAAGTAGCAACAGAAAGGTTTTCCACAGTAACACTAAACATGTATGACAGATCTATGACTATGTTTGCATCAGAATGTTTATAGTTTCCTCCAATTTCTACAAGCTCCCTGAAATGTCCTAAACGTTCTTTTTGTTAATTCCAGGACCATCAAATTTCTAAAGCAAGTAGCCTCAGTCACCCTTTAGCTGGAACAAGATGCTAAGATCTGCAAACTTGCCAACTTTTTCAAGTGAAATATACCTGACAACATTTTTTGAGACTCTTTGTAGTTTTGAAATATGATGAAGATTAACTATGAGTCCATGACTACATGGATATTATAAATGATGACTGTATAATGTATTTTTCTATAGTTTTTATTTTAATAATGGCCATTGATAGAGATAAATATAAAAGCAGCAGACTCACTCTGTCCATTGAGGTCCTTCATGAGAGGATCAAACTTGACATAGAGAGACTGACGGGCAAGTGCTGATGCATGGAACTGAAAGTTGAAGAAAAAACATCAAATAGAACATTAAAACAGATGATTGACATTCGCTGGTATCTTCAAAAGAAGATTGTTTTCTGCTTCTCGTCAAAACATGATCAAACTTGGATACTTCTTGCCTTTTTCCTTCACCAAAACTAGTTGTTTAATATAGTTATTAATTTATTTAAGGTAATTTTTTGAAATTAAATTTATCTAATAAATTAATTAATATTTTGGCACCCCTACTCCACTCCATTCTCCTCCCACCCCCCCAAAAAAACAATTTGTTATTGTTGTCCTAACTTTCTAACAACCTGTGCTGGTCTTTTGCCAGATTAAGGACCGAAAATGCGAGCTTAGAGAGAACTTACATCATTTGAATCACCGATCTTCTCCAAGAAGTCAATATCAAATGCTGCAGGATCGTCACTGGCAAACACTGAGGGAAGAAAAGAGTCAAATTTTAATTCATAAGTTTTTCACTCTGAAATATAGTCTATCTTTAGATCTTATCTGTTTCAATTCCGGTGAGTGCTTCGAGGGAACAAGTAAAACAGTATTATCTTCTAGTCAGATCTTTTTAAATCAGGTCTAGAGCCCTCTTTTGACTTTTACCATCATGCAGCATCCAGTCCAAACCTTGAGATCCTTGTAAGGGATCAAGTTTAGTGTCAACAATGATTAATAAAAAAACCTCAATCCTGAGTTATGAAATCTTCAGCAAAACTTAAATGACCACATGGCATTTGCCTTTGTCTCTTTTGCTTACCATTATATATTTATTCTCAATCTATTAAAATGGACTTTTAACATCAACTGATATCAGCAAACATTGAAACAGACAAAATATTAAAACTTTTAATGCAGTTTGTTATATAAGAACACTGCCCTTTCTTTTTTGTTATCAACATTGGCCCCAAATATGCCACATAAAAAATGCCACATATTGGTCGTTCAAGCTCCAAATTCAACAAGCATTTACTACAAGCCTCTTACTACAAACCCCTTACTACAAGCCCAAAGTATTTTTTCCCAACTGCCACATTTGATTTTCTTACTTACAACTACAAGAAATAATTTGGACCCTCAGAACCAGCAGGAGAATACTTTTAAAAAATTCTAGCAAGTTTAAGCATGCCTTAAATTTGGGCCCATACTGATGATTTTTTAGCAGTTTCCTTTATTGACCTCGAATTGACATCGGATGCTCTCAATGAGTAAAGATGACTTCAAGTCTGAATGATTCTTGTGTCCTTACTCTTTTTGAGTTCATTATTAATGTTCAACTCGAGGCTAGATACCATTTCATATACATTCATTTCAAACAGAAATAACTCAAATTTGCATGACTTGTGAATGTCTCACACTTTCAGTATGGCATGCAATCAAAGATGAGAACAAAGCTAAAACTTTAAATAAGGTATAATTTTTACAGCTTCCATTTTGAAGACATGCAAATTACAAACATCCATCCACAACCCATCCCATTGAGAGCTTATCACAACTTTAAACTGTAATACTTCCAACGATACAGAAAAAAACCCCGGATTCAACGCTTTGAGATACAGTTAATGAGATTTTATATTCATTACAAAAGCTTCCAGTTTTCAAATTGGTTTAATCTTCACATACCAGTCCTCATTTAACTATATGATGATATAAAGCATTGACACAGTACAAGATCTAATCTGAAGGGGATTAATAGGTCAAAGGTACAGTTCCATCTTCAGTGAAAACTTTAAGAACACATAGTAACCTGACAAAAAAAGGATACATAACTCGAAAATTACAGAATTATAGACAAACAAACTAGTATCCTAATCATAGATTATAAATAAATCTACCTAGCAGAAATCAAATTTACTGGAATATGTCATAGTCCAAAAGCTGACTTATAGCCTACAACTATTCATTACCCCCCCCCCCCCCCCCCCCCCCCCCCCCCCCCACCACCCTGCTTACTCCTGTAATAGTACATCAAAA
>KN894560.1:16595-34927 GCA_000934455.1 Apostichopus parvimensis
CCCCCCCCCCCCCCCCCCCCCTCCTTACCACCCTGCTTACTCCTGTAATAGTACATCAAAACATTATTTATCACAGACATGATTCAAATCTAAAACGAACAAAAATTAAAAGAGAACAGACATAAGCCACAAATAGACATTACATGCAGCAGGACCAGACAAAACCATCCCTACAAAATACCTCTCTCAGCCAGACGAAATTCCATTTCGTCCGGACTTATTTGATTCCGACGGCGACCTGAATTATGGCAAGATTTTCAATGAGAAATAACACAACCCAGTAAATGTTTGGCAGACTTTGATAGAAAGTTGAATAGCAGTGGCTTGAAATCTTACAGCCTTAGACACATCCTTTGCACAAGTCTCAATCACTTTACTTGTTCAGCGTCCTGTGCCCCTTACCTTACATACATTAGCCAGAACCTTAAAACAAGACACAATTTCTATCCTATTAAAACAAATTCAGACACTGTTAACATCAGCTACCTCTGAAACTGCATGATTTGAGAAAACCAGCAAACTATGAAGACTTCCATAACCAAAGTTATTTGTTATTTTTGATACATAAAACTACTGCCTGCTGTCTATACTTCAATGCACCCGACATGCAACAAAGATTACAGTGCCTTCCTTCCCTGTGAAGTCAGCCATAAATAAAAACAGTCCTTCTTACACCCAATTATTGTTGTCTGTTTGAAGCATGTGCACAGTACAAATATACCTGGCGTGAGATGAGACCGCCTGCTGTTTTTTCTTATTTCAACAGTTGGCACAAACTCAATTTTCTGATGTCTTAGACCATTGAAAATCCAACTGCTATGGGGACTCTTTAGGCTGTCAGTCATACAACTGGATCAGTAACAGAAAACTCAGTAGGAAAAATACAACAGACTTTATAGTGTCATTTATACTGCCTGCCAAAGGACTACTCATATTATCTCAATCAAGTCACAGGGGATCATTTGGAAAGGACAGTGTTCCACATCAGTGCCATACTGCCTGCCAAAGGACTATCCACATTAATGTCATTTATACTGCCTGCCAAAGGACTATCCACATTAATGTCATTTATCCTGCCTGCCAAAGGACTAACCACATTAATGTCATTTTCACTGCCTGCCAAAGGACTATCCACATTAGAACCATCTAGTCACATAGGTTCATTTGTAAAAGACAGTTTTCCACATTAGCACAATCTAGTCTATGTGGTTTATTTGTAAAGGTCTCTTACAATAAAGAACATCTAATACTCTTGATGTGTATTACCTTCTGTTCCGGGCCTGAATTCCTCTTCCGTAATAGCTGGAATATCATCGTCACCAACTGGCCCATCTGAAAAGGAAAATATTAACATGAGCGGGAGAGAGATATGCCTATGTTTTCTTTATGAATTCACAGAGTCACATGCTAGCACTGATAACCTGGTAAAATTAGCACTTCAAGGTGATATCACAGAGGCTGAAGGCCTGAAATTTCAAATACTTAGTCAGATCACTTGCAACAATTACCCTGTGAAGAAGTCCAAACAACAGCTAGCTTCTTCACAGCACATACACTTACTACCATATCAAATTTTATTTTTGAAGAATCCCATGTTAGCATCACCAATGAATAAAAGCGACAAGAGAAGTGGTTTTTTTCCAGAACCTGTAATTTTATTTAAATATCAGTCTTGTTCATGAGAAGACTTTCCGTATCTAATTCAAGATATCTGTTATTCTGAGATATATGTGAAATCATACTTGTTGGCAAATCTTGTTGGTCTCCAACTACCATGTCTTCCCTGTTCATGTTCACATCTTGCGTAGATGGAATGTCACCGCTGATTAAATCTATGGGAACTTCTTCTTTCGCTTCTTCTGTTTCTACAATCTCTTTCTTTGGTGATGGCTTCTTGGTAACTTTCCTTGGACCCTTTAATTTGGTAGGCCTGATAAATAATAAAATGTGCATTGAATGTTATTAGTATACAGAAGAGCAGACAGAAGTAGGACAGTTACCTTCCAATACAGGACCCCTCCTGTCTTGTGAGAATGAAGGGCAATGCAGTTTTTTAATCTATAGGTAAGATACATACGTATAGATAACCTTGAGAGCCTTGTGTTGACATGACAACTAACAGCACTGGTTTTTAAGTCAGCTAACAAAACATGACTAATATACACCATCGATTGTCCCAATGTGACCAAGAAAACATTTAACATATTCCATATGAAGATACTAAAGGAGAACATAATGTTTTGACTGATTAATTACAATTTAATGTTGTTTATTGCTCTACAATAAGTATGGTGTACAGTGCTCTACAATAAGTATGGTGTACAGTGCTCTACAATCAGTATGGTGTACAGTGGTCTACAATCAGTATGGTGTACAGTGCTCTACAATCAGTATGGTGTACAGTGGTCTACAATCGGTATGGTGTACAGTGCTCTACAATCAGTATGGTGTACAGTGGTCTACAATCGGTATGGTGTACATGGGTCTACATTAGGCATGTTGTTTATTGCTCTACAATAAGTATGGTGTACAGTGCTCTACAATCAGTATGGTGTACAGTGGTCTACAATCGGTATGGTGTACAGTGCTCTACAATCAGTATGGTGTACAGTGCTCTACAATCAGTATGGTGTACAGTGGTCTACAATCGGTATGGTGTACAGTGCTCTACAATCAGTATGGTGTACAGTGGTCTACAATCAGTATGGTGTACAGTGTTCTACAATCAGTATGGTGTACAGTGGTCTACAATCGGTATGGTGTACAGTGCTCTACAATCGGTATGGTGTACAGTGCTCTACAATCAGTATGGTGTACAGTGGTATGGTGTACAGTGCTCTACAATCAGTATGGTGTACAGTGGTCTACAATCAGTATATGGTGTAGTGGTCTACATTAGGCATGTTGTTTATTGCTCTACAATAAGTATGGTGTACAGTGCTCTACAATCAGTATGGTGTACAGTGGTCTACAGAGGCATGTTGTACACCGATCTACAATCAGTATGGTGTATAGTGGTCTACATTAAGCATGTTCATAGTGCTCTACAATAAGTATGGTGTAGTAGAGTCTACATTAAGCCTGGTGTCCAATAGATGACAATGATTTCCCTAGGTGAGGAGACAGGTAAGATGTGACCTTTACATATCTCACTTTTTATTTCCAGGTGATCTCTTTTTTGGCTTCTTTTCTTCTGTGGATTGCTCAGGTGGAGATGCAGACTTGACTTCATCTTTCTTTTCCTCTTCACTGTTGTTGGCGGGTTCTGCCTCTTGTTTTGTTTCCACCTTGGTTTCACCGTCCATGGCATTAGCATTCATATCAGCAGCTTGCCTCGGTGGTGAGTTCTGTATCATGGTCTTTGATGCGAACGGGTTCATTTTAGCTAGGTCTTCATCGCTTAGTTCGTATATACTTTTCCCAGAAGTTTTCACCGGGGGTGAATTTGCCATTCCTTTTGCTGAGGATGAAAAAGGATCCATACCGGCCAGTTCCTCGTCTGTCATCTCGTAAATGCTCTTCTTCTCCTTCTTCGGAATGGGTATCTCCTCCGACATGGCTCTTGGATGATTCGAGGGTGCCTCGCTTGGCGGTGAATCAGGTCTTACAGCCTCTCCTACGGTGGGAGGATCTGTTACAGTCTTAGCACTGTAAGAAAAACAAGTGCAAAAATCGAAACAGGATGACAAAACTTAACAGAGTATCCATTTTCACAGGCGATGACAGCTTTCAAAGTTTTGGAGAACATGCTATACTATCCAGACAAAAAGGAAAACTAAATCTAAATTGAAGATTCTTTCTTGTTCTTATTATTTCTATCGACTCTCTATGAAGTTTTTTATGTGTGAGAAATCAGAAGAAAACAACATACTGTACTAATAACATTCACACATACTTTAAAACTATGATGTTCTGAATTTAAACTAGTGAGCTACAGTATTAATGTAAACCACCAAATCCCTTCAGTTAAAAGCCTAGACTCATTCATCTACTTCAACGTCAGTCAAGATGAGTTTCCTTTCAATTTTCAAACATCGACTTTGCCTCATTAAAGCCTAGATACACAGGGCCATGTGAACAGCCAAGCACTAAATCCCACTTATGCTCTCCATTACAAACTACTGACAATTATCCTGAAAGACTTAAATCTTCTCTTTCCTGATTGGTGGGTAGCCTACAATTTTTTGGTATCAAACAGATCTACAAGCTTTCCCTCAAACTGAGACCATTTGCAAAGGTTGAGCAAATCAGGTTCGATATACAAACATCATGAGCAGCCCTGAGCTATAATTCTTAAAGCCCCCCCCCCCCACCCCATACAGTAGGTAAAACACAGCACTAAATGTTGACATATTCCAGAGATTTTTTTTACACTCACATTAAAGGTATGTGATTAATCAACTCCTCCAGAAAGCCTTCTACGACTTCTACCAGTTGCTCGTGCTCAGTTTTGAAGATGACCTCTGCACGCTCTGTCCAATTTTCTTTCTCGTCTAGCTCCCTCACTGCTTCATAGGCAGTTACCTTTGCGGGAGGAAACTTTGGCGTGAGAATGGGAGTCTGAAAGGTTACCTGGATTGAAATATAAAATTCAAAAACTGTTATGTTCAGAGGATGAAAACTGCAAACCTTCTCATAGCTTTTAATACTTTTAGTTTATAACAAGGATGCTTGCTTGCTTGCTTCAAAAGGTCCGTTCCGAAAGTGCAGATTTCAGGAAGATTTATGGTAGTACGGTTCAGAGGGCGCAATTCAGGAGAATAGCTAATGTTAATTTCCGTTTCCACGAAAGATTTAACGAGTAATGAGCAATACGTGTACTTACTGCCACTGTATGCTAAAATGTCTATGGTTTGGATATATGCTAATCATCTCTGTAAAGATATTTCCTGTACGTTAACCTTTCCAGAACTTAACAAGCTTTTGGCAACAAACAATAACTAGTTCAAAGTTGTCTTTTATTGATAAGTTGTTGCCAGGACATATTGCAGACTGTAAAGAATTAACCAATCCTTTCTACTATACTGTAGTTTCAACAGGAAGTACTTAAGACAAACTATAAACTGTTTACATATATACATATACAGTATATAGATACACAGTATATTAAGGAATCTCAGCCATGAATACAGCACTACTTGAAAAAGTCTCTACATTCAAGAACACATGAACAACAATTTAAGCAAAATTATAAAACATGTTCGTTACAGATGATGCAAAGGCATGCCAAATGGAAAATTAGGACGTTTAAGAAAAATATGAAATATAATTGGAAAATAAATGCAAAAACAAAAAGCTATCAAAGGAACTGTTCATGCTGGCAAAATATTGGTGAGCGACACAACACATTGTCAAGGTTCGCATGAATTACAATACTTGGAAAACTAAAAAATGATTAAAAATTATTGATAATTTGAACAAACAAATTGTAAGTTTATATGAAGCAAGTGTTTGCTTAGTTAAAACTGATTTATTCAAGCCATGTTTCTGAAACTAAATCTGTAAGTTCTTGGAAATAATGCAAAAGATAAGTGTTGATATTAAGGAAGTAGTTGTTTTAACTCTGCAACAAGCCCATAAATCTCCCAGACCCAGTGACATAATATCATGTACATGCATGTAGACATGTCATCTTTCTTGAAGTTCTCACAAAATTAGTTGAAATTTCAAACCATATATTTTTAAAATTTATCATGTATATATTAATGAAATTGAAACAGTTTATTAAGTACAGCACAGTAATTCCAATAACTTTATATATATGTCTGATGAAGTATGCACAGCCATGTACTGTAATAAATAGACAGTTGAAACAGGTGAATGACCTTTGGTATATAACAACAACAACAAAACCACCACAATGATGAAAGGTTCTCTCTCCATATCTCGCTGCCCTCTGATGAGAATAAAACCTTCTGATCGGAAACTGACTGTATAATTTATGGCGATTCCAGAATTCTTGGGCCAAGCATCAAGTTACATGTTCCACACAATGTCCAACAAATTTCAGCCAAGTACTGTTCTCCTGTTTAAATCATGCAAGGTAAATATGTAAGTATTGATGCTAAGATGAGGTCTTCAACTACAAGCGTAGAATCATTTTATCCCTCCTTTGAGTGTCACAATCTCTGCCACCAGAATAGATTTTTAAATTTCAAGCAGTAATACTGAGCCAGGCTGGTCAGTATTACTGTACTGTACATACCTAACGATTCTTTAGGTATGTAAGATGTCTGCAGGACAAACAGTGACACCTACATAGATTTAGTAATTTGTTACATTATATCCATGATAACACTAAGTAGTTGATGGTAACAATGTTGTGGCTCTATTACTAGTACATACTTGATGTTCAAACTACAAATAATCCTCAAGACAGGAATGGACTGTTTACTTATCCTGCAAATACTAACTTAAAAAACACCAAATGGGAGTGAAAGCAGGTTCTGGTAAGGCACAATAGGCTAGCCAAACACTATTATAACGGTCTACAGATTCTGTGAACTAATGTATTTATAACATCATACCTCAATAATCACGTTCCCCAGTTCCTGTGCCTACATTAACGATAACAACCTGACAGTAATTTGAGTAAATTGGCTCTACTTCCTAATGGGAATCTGGAACCGCACAGTAAATGCCTTGCGACAGGTCTGCGATGGCAATGAATTTGGATTTCATCCGGGCTGCAAGTTTAAACAACCAATCCTACATGATATATTGACCAGTATCAGGCAAGCACTCTCCGTTCAACGTACACGCTGAATTACTTAATGTACAGCCGGATACAGGTGTAGGCTAGACTAGATACAGCACATACAATTGCAGAGACCATCCACACTCTACTACACACCCTCCTACGGTGTACAGTGCTAACAACTACTATTACTCACCGGTACTTTGCCCGAGCCATAAAATAAAAAATATCTAGTTCCATGCTGAACCTCAATCAGTGCATGAAGAGATGAACACAACGTACACACATATGTAGAGTGATGAAGCTCTAGCAGAGACTGCAGAAGACTAGTACTAAAATTAAACAGCTGACGGAGATGGAAAGCATCCCCCAGCTTACCTGACGTCGTAGTCAATAAATTTCACTCATATCGCATCAAGTATAAACACTACGTAATGACAAGATATATTGCAATGAATGAAGTCTCAACAGGCCATGATCAGGCAACAGTAGTAGGGTGTACAAGGAAACACACTCAAGAATGTCCACGAATAAAAAGTCAATATTACAAATTTAGCAGAGGTAATCGCTGTGACCATCTGATATTGATTTTCCAGACATTTAAAGGATACCGTCCAGTGACAACGTAAACAATTAACATGATGTGTGACTAACGTCAATTTTTATGTTGTTGAATGAGTGGGAGGGAAGCACATGTATGTTTGTTTATTTGTGAGCATATCTTTCTTTGCTTTGGTGAGGAGGTAAGGGAGGATGGGAGAGGGGAGGGAAAGGGGGATGAGAGGGTGGCGGAGGAGAGAGGACAAGATTGCACTTTTGTGTTAACGTTTGAGAAGCAAGGAAGGCAGGGAGGGGCAGGGACAAGAAATGAGAAGAAACGAGATAGTAACTGAATGAGGGAAATAAATTGATGACAAACTCTTAATTAAAAGCAGATATTTTCACTGCCAATATTAGTTAGGAGATTTGTCTGTTACTATGAAAGTGTATCATTACTGGATCAACGTTTGTGTTGCATGGCAAAATAGTATATTTTGGCAGATACGTAGATGTTGTTTAAAGACAAGTGGAAAAGGATAAAAAGGGGATGGGGTGGAAGATTAAAAATGCTAAGAGAGTAAAAGTGGACATTTCTGCAGGCTGCATTTCTGACATAATTAAGATTAAATGTGCATAACTTGTAGACCAAATCAATACTCTCTGTAATCTGCAATCATTTAATCAAATTTCAATCCAAAATATCCTCCTACATATATTCCAAATTTGATCTAGATAATCAAAGGAAAAAATAAAGCAAACTATATTCTTCTAATTAACATGTACGTGATATACAGTGTGTGTATATGATATACAGTGTGCACGTACATGATATACAGTATGTGTACGTGATATACAGTATGTGTACGTGATATATACAGTGCGTGTACATGATAAACAGTGTGTACGTAATATACAGTGTGTGTACATGATACAGTGTGTACATGATATAGTGTGTGTACGTGATATACAGTGTGTGTACATGATATACAGTGTGCACGTACATGATATACAGTATGTGTACGTGATATACAGTATGTGTACGTGATATATACAGTGCGTGTACATGATAAACAGTATGTGTACGTGATATACAGTGTGTGTACATGATATACAGTGTGTGTACATGATATACAGTGTGTGAACGTAATATACAGTGCGTGTACGTGAGACTGTGTGTACGTGCTATACAGTGTGTGTACGTAATATACATTGCGTGTACGTGATATTGTATGTACGTGATACACAGTGCGTGTCCGTGATATACAGGGCATGTACTTGATATACAGTGTGTGTATGTGGTATACAGTGTGTGTTCGTGATATACCTATAGTGTGTGTACACGTGTGATACACAGTGTGTGTACATGATACACAGTGTGTGGACATGATAGACAGTGCCGATTGCAATGACCAACAGCATGGGCCATCCAACCAAAGTACTGTGGAATCAATATCCATAAATGCATTCATAATTACTATTGACAGTTTTGGCACAAACAACATTTGTTGTTCTGATTCAACTCAGCTCCCTCCGGCAAAAGGAACTCCTACTATGAAAGATCTTGATGATGATGTCACTGTAATAAATAACTTTCCTTGAATTTACAGACTTGATACTGTAGAACACAGCATGCGAGACCTACCACAGTCACTTCATTCAGCAGATTGTTATTTTGCATGAGTCATACATGTAACATGTATGTAATTCCCTTTAGTATCTATCAGCTGCTGACATTGTAGTCAGGAAGATAATAATAGCTATATACAAAGGATATGACTGATAGATCATGTTCAAAACTAAATATGATAGTGTATCATGTTTCAAGGTTATTTGTGGGGGAATCACAAATGCATGGCATGTGCAGCAAGATAGTATTTGAGACGGTCAATTTGCTACATGGTTGCAAAAGAAAAGCATAGTGTTTTTACATCTCTGCTGAAAATAAAAATTAATTGAAATTCATAGCCTCATCAATACTATGTAAAATATCAAAATTATTTACATATGTTATTCCCCAATGTACAGGACTGTAAGTCATGTCCGGCCATCTCTCTTTCGGTGACGTGTCAAAGTTCAGATAATATTGGCCAATATCTGATTGTTATATCTGCAATAGGAAACTATTTCTAGGCTTCATAGATGTGTCAATATCAGATCACTGATATCCATTTTAAGTACACACTGTACTGTAGCTCTGCTTCCAATTTACAGACAAGTGTGTGCATTATATCATTTCCTAACAAACACACTACAGTTATGTTTCACATGGAGAAAGTTCTCAGAACGAGCTGCAGTAAAGGAAAGAGAAAGGAAATTTGGCTTTTGTATTGTAAACTTGTTTTGATGACTTTGTAGGAATTCCCCACTGTGTTATAGTATCCTTGCTTCCTCTTCCCAATTTTAATGAGGGAAAGGTTTATTAACAAATTGAGCAATTCCATAATGCTGAACGAACCAACATCTGTACACAAACATTGCTAATACTTATAGGAGACTATGTGTAAACTTGGGAATAATGATGCATTGGAATATCTTAAAACTTCCACTTTTGACATTACAGTAAATGCCAATACATGAACTACTAGTGTACTGTGGTCCGTTGAGGTTTAAACGACTAGCTTGACTATCTCAGCATGCTTGTGAATCAGTGGCATCTGATCTCACTAAACAATACGGCTACAGTAGCTTAAATTCACAAGCCATAATTTGATACTAAAACCAAAGAAACTGTTATTTGGTGACAGATCTAAACTGAATGCCAACATAGTGTGAATAGTGTCAAATCACATCATGCGGTAGGTGGCAACATTACATGTATGCCAGTGGCATGATGCTACCAAAATGGAAACATGAAAATGTTTTCTTTTTCTTTCTTGTTAGAGAAAGAATTTCCTATAATCAAGCAAATATCAGGTTCATGTCTAAAAACAATTGCTCCCATGCAAGTGTGCAAAGATTTGTTGTTTACACTTGCTTTGTTAAAAAAAAAGTTACTGTAGTAGGTGTCAGTAAGTTCCAAATGGTTAATAAATAATTCTTACCATCTGTCAGTTCTTATTCAATATATATATCCAACAGTGATTACTAACCAAGGGTGACAAGGCATCTTCTGCATTATCTTGTGTGTACATCATCAATATACTAGAGGGCATTTATGCAGCACTGTATGTGAATAATGCAATCAAGCTAATCTTGAAATAAACTACAGACTACTTACATCATTCATCATCATCACCACAGAGAAGATACCAAGCAAGATCAGATACACTTGAAGAATACCCCAAGAGATTCTCACAGACATTGCACATGCTGATGGCAAAAGATAATACCTTTGCCTGTCTGTCAACTACACTCTACTAATGAGTTGTCTGTGATTAAGAAAGGTCACCTTTTGTTATTGGATTAGTATGGATATTCCAGCTCAAGATGCTGTATCCAAACTCCATGCCAAGGAGCATGCAAAGTGAATGACACGTACAGTCATCACATCACTCAGTATTAAAATAATCACAAATATCAAAGTTATCATTTCTTTCTCGGCATTCTTTCAGAGTCAAACAAATCCTCTCAAGAATTTCAGGCAAAGGAGGACTAGATATATGAAATACCTGTTCGTCCGTATTGATACTTCCTTCGGAGGTATCGATCAAATATGAGGTAGGCAAGGGTCCTGGACTGATGCAGGTGGGGGTGTTGTCTACTTGGTCAAGTAGAGTCAACTCCAAGGATTTCGACTTTTCACAATTCTCGTCTTCCGCGAGTTTTTCAGAACCGCAGCCCGCTTCCGCTTGTTGCTCTTCCACAACAAAAGTCCTCTGTCTCATTACTTTCATGCCTGCGATGGTTTCTAAAGTGTCAATCTCCTCGGTTACAAATGGTTCCGAGAGGTCAGCATCTGTGAAAAGTGACTCGCTTCTGGAGGAGGACTCGTCGTCTTTGAAGACATCATCGTCACCCTCTGATGACCCCGTGTTAGTACTTGGGGGGTCATCCATTATCCCCAGTGCTTCCAAAACCCTGGTCACATCCTGCTCCCTCAGTTGATACATGAGTTCCTCTTTCGTAATATCTGGCTCGTAATCAAATCCAAAAAATTCACACCGTCCAACTTTTCCAATCGTAGGCTCTGACGTCTTTCTGGAACGACCAGTTGGATCACCCCGACAGGCCTTCTTGGAGCTTTCAGTCATAGCGATTCTAACAGCTTCATTTTTAGTGATTTTCTTACTTTTCTTCTCCTTCTGTCCAACTTTCTCGACAGTATTTGCAGACTTTTTCGAAGACGTTTGATTTCCATTGACCATGTTAGACGTCCCCTTTTTTCTCGAGTTCCTTCCATTAGAAATTGGGGCTCCTTTTTTCAGTCCATTCCGCAATTCCGTCTTTGCCGAGTTTGGCGTGCTTCTCTGAGATGGCTGACTAGTCGCCACAGAATGGTGGCGTTTTACCTTCTTGACGACCGCTTTAGGTGAACTGCTCATGACTGCATTCAGATCGACTCTTTGCACTGTCGTGTAATCTAACTGCTGTACTGGAGTAGATGGCCGAGAACCGCTCTCCTGCGAGACGCTGGCAGCGCTCGTCTCTGATACTGGCATTTGTGAGATGGAGGATGTGGTATCACCCATCACTACCACATTCTCTAGATAACAAATGATGATGATGAGGATGAAACTAGAGGAAATGGAAGATCTAGTTATTGCTAATCGTTATTAAACAGTGCAGTGTCATTGACTTTACACAGAAACTCTGACTAACTAGTAAAGTCTGCTGCTCACTCAGTCATCAACCCACACCTTTGACTTCTAACAGCAGCAGCAGCAGTAGCAGGAAAGGGATGTGATGTCAATGAGCCATGTAGGAGGAATGAACTAGTTGTTAACAAGATGGCATTCATATCAGGTGACTCAATTAAAAACTGATTGCCCTGAAGGAGGTACTGTGGTACAGGATTAGCACAAACACTATTAGAGCCGACACCATGCCGACATTTACACTGGGCACTAGTGAAGGGTGGTATGTGTAGAATGGAGGTTGTACAGTATGTACCTTAAGGGCCATTTTAATATTAGGTAAACATATTTCCTTCCTCTGTAAAGAAAAAAAAAAGAGTCAACATATACATTCCATTCATTTTGTGAATGATGGGAACTTGGGAAGTACTGCAGTTTCCATGTACACATTGGCAAAATCATATTAGTATTTCTTACACCGTGTGTAGGTTCAACTGCAAGTACAGTAATTGATATGTTTGGCAAACTGAAGAAGGAATTAATAAAACATTTGTGTCTTCATGTCATGAAGTAGTTTACAGTAGAACACTATATCCATTTACTGTATATGGAAATCCCATTACAGGTTGTTCATGAACATAAAAGACAACTCATGAAACTTCACATTATTTGCATATAGTCCTATCTACTGCTTGTCTGCTTTTCCAAAAATGAGAGAAATATTGCACTTAACATCATTTTTTATATAAGTATCAGTCTAAAATATTTGGAATTTCAACATGAGTCATTCTAGGAAACTGTATCTGTTGCTGGCGAAGAGAAACAACAGCTGTCCGTGTTTTACTGAAGTTACAGTATAAATACATATACTGTAGATAAGGTTGGAACTTGGAAGCTACAGTGGCTAGAAAATTGTTTGAGCAATGAGATATCTACACAATTCTCCCCCCCCCCCCATCATTACAAACCATTGGCTCAACACAGGATTTTATTTATTTATTGGACTATAGACTTTAAGATGATAATGTGATGGAGTAAAGCATTCACTACAACCACTAGGCCAAGAAATCTAATGAAATGGGCTTCAACTTATTAACATTTGGCCATTTTGTGTACAAGGATGGATGCAGTTTCTAACATGATGAAACTTTCTCCCCTCGATTTAGATATTTATGAATGAATGATGATACTCACCCACTCATTCATCCTAGGGACACCCATTCTAACCGACCTACAGTTGCTAACACCATTTTAGCAGCTCAGTGCCCCTGTAGGCTGGGGAGGGGGGGGGAGGAGAGGGGTATTGCTAAAATGTTTCTAATTATTCTATTAAAGTTACATATATCAGAGTGCGTTCCTGCAGAGACGGGTGAAAAAGAACCGACAAGTCAGATCTCAAATTCTTGCTAAGATTTGTTAAAACTCTTAATAAAATTGGTGGGTCAGATTTTACCCAATTTGAATAACAAATTTCAAAACAATCATAACAATCAAACAATCAAAACAATCATAAAGTACAGTAGGTTAGAATGGTTCACAATCGCCAAATGCTGCTACCAACTGTGACAATTTTCACCTCGAAGGAGGACCAAAGGCTAAACTATCTGATTAACCATTTTTATTATTCATCATTTTTCTCACTAAGCAAAGAGACTGGCAATTAAATCATTTTTCACACCAAGTGAAATCTCATGATGACCTCAGAATTAAGTGCGTATTACCATATGAGATTATTGTGGTTATTACGAAGATGATCAGTCAACAAACATAATTTGGTTTGTGGTTGAACACATGTTGTTTGTTAAAGTTCAAGTGCTGTCTCAATCACTATTGGTATGCATACTGTACAAGTGCAGTGTATACACTGTACATTAAGTTACTTTCTAATTCAAATTGCCACTAATCAACTTTCTACTAAAGTTGCCAGATTTCTCTTATACCAACAACTTATTACTGTACCTTAAATCAAATTGCTCTCAAGTTTATACACATTTCATATTTTCCTTGATACAAGGTTTGATGAGTTACTTTAACAAGGCTTTGAAAACCTTGCGAGTGGGCGACAGAAATTTGCTCACGGGCAACGCTTTGCCCGACTGTGATGTACTGTACATGATTGCAAATGCTCAATCAAAGACACAGTTCTAAACTTCGTCAACAATTTAAGAATGATATTATTACTACTAATTAAATTAGTACCTTGGCATAATTGGTTTCTAAAATTGTACAGTCAATTCTAACATTTTGAGTACTATGAGGAGGCAGACAGTTGAATAAGAATGATTCCTACCAATGGAATTTCCAGAAAATTTTAGTTCCTTTACTTCGCGAATGGTACATCTGAACCTGAGGGAGGGTTAATGGGGAAGGGGGAGGGGGGTAGGGCTACCATGTTACCAGTTAATAGGCTTGGTAGATGGGAAAGTACACTTCACTTAAGTCGAGACAGGTTAACCAGGAGTGCAGTAAATTAAAATAATGCAGTCTGATGATCATATAACGGCATCAAAAAATAGAAATTGAAGAAAACAGTGGGAACTGTTTACATAATTTCAGTCTGATATCTACTAGATCATTTGTGATGAAATGTGACTTTAACCACTCCAGTACTAATTACCCTCACTGAGCTCTGTCATTACTACTGTACAGTACTTATCATGCTGTTGATAAATCCAACATTGCATTAAAGGGTTACCACAGTACAATCAAAGAGCTGCTTCAAAGGAAGTCTTCAAGTGGTACTTGAATGACGCCAGCATATCATTGCTGTAACTAGGAGAGTTACAAGTCTAAACAGTTCAAATCAAATAACTTTCTGTTCTAATAGAAGCTCATAACCCAAGCCATGCCAGTGTGGCCACAACATACACTTGGCAACACAACAGTTAAATTATGCGATGATTAATTACTGTTAATACCGCACGGTGAACTTGTCATGTTAACAGAACTGAAAGATACAGACAGCAAGAGAGCCAATCACAAACTGACAAATATGACAGCTTACCCTGATGTCACCAATGGCTGTAAAGTTCATCACATCTCTGACGTTACACAAAGTATGAAAATGTAGGTTTATTAAAATAATCTTTACCATTATCCAACGCTGATTATATTGCAAAGGGTTAAAACCGTCCAAAGTCTGGAGTAGTAAGGTGTAAAAGCATCTGTACAAGTTGGAAATTGTCCGTCAACATTTCATAGCATGACAAGAGAGCCGCCACAAGCATAATACACAGAAAGCAAAGGAGCAATTAATTGAATTAAATAAAATAAAATAAAATAAAAAGGAAGCAAGTAATTGCATAAAATAAAAAGAAAGCAATTTATTCAACAAAATAATAATAAGCAGCACATTAGCATTTCACCCCTGCACACACTTTTATAAGCCATAGCACAAAATGATAATTTACAGATTGACAAAACCATTAAACAGACATTCAGTCAATGTACATACAGTAGTTCAAACAGCAAGTGCATTTATCAGCTGTCCACCCATATCATCGCAGGCAAAGGAATGTTTTTGTGCTCTTAAGCAAACCAACAAAAATGGGTCAGCCTACAGCAGACGAGAGGAGAGAGAGAGGGACGCAGAAATAGGCGACAGGATTAGTCATGTATACTAAAAGACTTATTACCAACTTTGCCGCAACCACAATTAATATTGGACAAAAACAATGTGAAAAAATTGCCACTTTTCCCTGTCAACAGATCTAATAAAATCTGGAAAGATGATAAGCATTTATCACAATCTTGAGCTACCAAACTACCTCTGCCATCCTCCTTACCCCCCACCCCCTTTCCCCCACCAGTACCCCATGCAATGAAGTTCTGGAAGAACTGGGTACCTACATTCGCAGCAGTATAGTGCATGACACACAAACAAATATAACACTTACCTTCAGAGATCTGTTGGGGGGTGGAGTAAATGAAATGATGTTTTCTTTGCTGGAGGGCTTGAGGATGGATTGAGTTGAGGATTCAGAGAGTGGTGACTGCAACAAATCCACCAGTGGTTGCCCTCTTGTCTTCTGATTTGAATTATCAAATTCAAGCTCAGGTGAAAATGGACACTGACTCATTGTCTTGCTATAAGGAAGAAACGAATAATAGCACACAACTTCATTATAATTTACATGTAATTAATGATTATTTGCAAGAATTTGATGTTTAGAGGTAGAGTGAGTTTAAATAAAATGAACATGTCTTTTTTGAAAAAGAAAACGAATTAACATCAAGCAATAACAAAAGTTTGTTCACACCATTTATTTAACATGGAATGGTCAATCAATTACATTGGCCATAAGTACTGTACCATAACCAGGTTTTTACCTAGAGCATATTTTTATGCCTGCATTTTATGACCCATTTGAAGTGCCTAGAAGTGCTTAACCATTTGAATTTGTTATCTTTACCAGGAGGTTGTGAGGAGACAGAAAATTAATGTGAGGAAGCAAAGTTAATTCGTATTCACTTTAAAATACTGGTGAAAGTGAAGGGCTTAAAATATTTCAAATTGCACACAATCCAGTACTATTGGCTTATGCAAAGCAAAATTATATTTTTGATCAAAGCTGTTGTGTTCTCATAATATTACTGTACATCATCTTCAAGCTAGGTGAAACACTATCTAAGTGAATCCATGTACAGTAAATATGAATATTTATCAACCAATCCATACAAGACTATACTACGACAAATGTCAAAGCTTTTTCTCAATGGAATAAACAATGTCAGTTGTAGGCCTAACGATCGACATTAAATCCATCGTAGTAATAATCAAAGTTCAATTAATTGCCTCCTAAATAGCCCAATTAAGTTTATTTTTGCCATCCTATCACACGCAACTGTACTGTACATCTAAACGATTTAGGTAGAGTACCCCAAGCAGTCATGCAGTGTGTGTGCAGCCTCATAATACTTTACTGAGAGCAATGCTGACATGATTGGTATTCCTGATATGCTAGGTATGCTCATCAATCTTCACCATGCATGTACTTTGAAACTGACAACAACAAAGAAATTCATTGGACGACGCTGGAAAGCTCGGACCGGTCTTTGTAGAATGCGATCTCCTTAAAATTGTAAACAAATTGGAAACCTTCACATTGGCAATACAAGTGGCCCATAGGGGCCATGACACAAGGTCCTCAGGTACATGTGATATTCAACCAGGGCAAATATTTCTGATTGTCATTCCGACAACCAGGTCTTGAAGTTTGGTTTCCTGTGATGTCACAGTTCACTGCTACTGGTCTGTATTGTCCCAAACAGTGAAAGGGTGGACTACTGTAGGCATTGGAACAGAATCTTGGTGGTACGGTAGTAGATAATTTGGGGCAGAAAAATAAATATCCGGCTTTAGTTGCTCTGGCTCTTGATTGTCTGCCTGGAGAACATTGGAAACTTGGTGGGTATACTAACTAAAAACACAGATTAGTAAGGTTTTCTTCGATTTTAACAATTCTTCTCCATTCAAACTCTCTCAATATCAGGCCAAAGTAATTCGCATTTTATGGGAAACGATTTTCCGGTTCCGTGCCAATAGATCATAGGAACCCATTTTCTTTGAAATAAATTATGGTAACCTTTTTTGAACCTAACATTGTCCTATCAAGCCTGCACACATTTCACTAGTACCCCTGCTACAATAACCTTGCCAAAGTCCCTTTAAATTCATGAAACTTCCATCTATCACCAGATGTGTTGAGAGCCAGAATGGGCCCCAGGGCCAATCACGTCACCAGTTTTTGAACTCTTCATATATCCCATATTCAGCACTGTTACAAACGCAGGATTCTGCATGCTGCGGCACGCACAACTTAAGCCACGGACACAAAATTTTCAAACTGCTTGCGTCCGGCGGACCTAAGTGCACACATTCACAACTAGGCTTATATGAAAACACATTTTTGAATGTTCAACATCTTTCTATCTTTCTTCCATTTTGTAATAACCACAAAAGAACCAAAATTTCTTCCAATCCTACAGATGATTGAACTTGGTTTGAGAACAAATAAATCATAACACTCAACTGCAAGGTACAGAGAACTTTATCAACATTTCCATTACAGAGATTTTCATGCTAAAAATAGTCAACAATCCATTTCCAAGTTTCATGTTATCTCACTTATCTGATTGGCTAATAGTCCCTTACCCATTGTCTGGACTCATTCTTGCATCTGTACTACTTAATGAACACAAAGTATGTTGTTTAACAACAATTGCTTGTAATGTTACTGTCCCCTGTGTAGAGATAGGGAAGTTTGTGCTATGGGCTATCATGTGTATGCAATCAAATATCATACAACTGTAATGTTATTGAATATTCATAAGATGTCCGTGTGCAAACGATGCACTACATT
>KN894565.1:0-21076 GCA_000934455.1 Apostichopus parvimensis
TATCTATAGAAATTGCTTTCTCCAGCTGAAGAAAAGCTCGGAGAGAAGAAAGGAGACATACGTCCGAAAATAGGGCACAGTGGAATTATTCTATAATAATAAGAAGAAGAAGTAGGTTAATAACAATAATAATAGTAATATTAATAGTAAAAAATCACTGCTCCACCATTTATGCAACTTTTGTGTGCATCAGTTCAAAGAAAATTGCATTTCTTTTGAAATGGATACATGAATATGTATACGAGAATAAATGAAGTTTTTGACATGTAAAAACCGAGTATGCCCTTTAATGTTAAATATATAACATAAATAAAAAAATGACCTTTGACCCCTACCAAATTATCAGTACGTGTGTACCATTGGCGTGCGTATATGGAGTTGCAAGTCAGTCGGAGGTATGTCTCGTGACGTATACATTCAGTCTAGAAAGTACTATAGTTCACTCTTTCGGGCACTGGAAGCCCCTCCATAAGATTCGTCGCCTATCTAATCAGCTGCCCCGCCCCCTCCAGCCCCTCCACAACCTTTGAAATGCTGTGCTTTACTGATGGTTGGCAACTTCGGGGAGCAACACTTTTCTTTAGAGCCTTTGTTCGTGAAATCGTTACTGCAACAGTATGGATTAACAGAAACCAGTATTGCATTCGATTTGATATAATTCTGCAGTCAACCATAAGCTAATAGTTCACTTCCAAATTAGTTTACCTGACAGCTATTAGTGAAAACTATAACGAAGATCTGGTCTCCAATTTGATTGTTTTTCCCTCCCCCATTTTTTGGGAGTATCCAGTAGTGTTTTTTGTTATTTCCTAGTCTGGTTAGCTTAAATGAATTACTACTAAATTAAGCTTGGTTTTCGATAATTTATGCACCCATTGGGGAGGAGTGGGGCTACCATATTTTACGATGAAGCTATCGTGTATAACAGTTGCGAAAGACACGTGCGTTGATCCACCTTCTCAACACTTTCAAGCAAACTTCAACAGTTACATTCAACTATTATCTACTTTGAACCTCAGGTGTATTCACATCCATTGTAATTACTCCACACCCATATCAACAATGGATAGTTGCACTGTTAAATAATTGGAATTTTGGTAAAATTGTAATTTAATGTTATCGATGTTTTCAATACCACTGTCTTCTTCCTGTCATACAAGCACAACTTTCAACAACAAAAGGTAACCGGAAGTGTTTACGCCATATCAACTCGGCAGATTAAAAGGTGATTTCTAACCTAGCAGTGTGTTGAATGCATGGTTAGGATGTTGAACCAGAATGCAAAAATGCATTGTGATTTCGATGATGTAACATGAGCAGTTTTCTTCATGAATCTGATGTAATGTATAGTGAGGGTGTACATGTTTACAAGGGTTTCACGATTTGACCTCTGATGACCCCAAATGACCTTTGGTCTCCACCAAAAACAATAGGCTTCTTTAACTCAATGTGGTACTACTATACACTAAATTAGAGGTCGGCCCATGCTACCAGTATTGAGATATCGTGGTTACAAGGTTTTCACAATTGGACCCCTGGTGACCAAATACAGTAATATTTGCCCTCCACCAAATACGATAGGCTTCTTGTACAATAGGTACTTCTACACACCAACTATGAAGTTGGTCCGACCTTCTCTTCTTGAGATATTGTGTTTACAAGGTTTTCACAATTTGATCCCTGATGAGCTAAAATGACCTTTGACCTCCACCAAAGACTACACACACACACATACGCCATCATGAATGCAAAGGTTATGATTATCATCGAAACCATTAATATAATTATCCTATAACTTTTAGGTTTCACCAGCAAGAATCATTAGTATTCTTAGGGTCACATAAGTCTTAATGTGAAAACCAACTGGGATCTTAGAATCAAGAATTCACACTCAAAATCGATAAAACAAAACCTGCTGGTCACTGAAATAAACAGAAGGCTCAGGAACATACCATACAACTGGTCACATTTCATTGCCATGGCTACGACATGAGTAGACGTTTATGGTTTAACAGAAAAAGATACAAAAAGTTCATGTATTACCTACAAAATCAACAAATATGTAATTAATATTTTGAATTAGGCACTAGAATGTAGACATATATCTCCATATTGAGCTCCATTCAAATCGTACTATACCTCACACTGCATCGAGGACACCCTCATGATATTCACAAGTCCTTGACATATAAAGCATTGAGTTCACACAGAAATGTCACCAGTTGTGTATGTATACCTCAGTTTAACAATTGAAAGTATTTGGTGTCACTTAAAACAGCCACTCATAAATGTTCTTTTTTTCTGATCCATTATTAGTGACAGCTACTTGTAAGGTACATCTGTACATATAATTTATAATCACTGTAACATCATAATCACAACAAACAAGTTTGCACACTTTTGTGCAGCTGACTACCTACTTTTGGTGGAGCATTATTTGATCTAATATGATGTAATACAGTGAGCAAGATTCATGCATGATTCAATGGAATAATACAACTTCTACAAACAACATTGGATTTGAATTATAATGTATCACTACAATGGCATGAATGATAACAAAATTCACAAACTTTAAGACATAAGAATATTTCCTCTAAAACTGAGCATGAAAACTTGCTTCACAAAACACAAAGTGAGACAGAATTGTGTAAAAGTACCATAAAGTGGTATTAGTAAAAAGTGATGAAGGAATTTTAAGGAGAAGCATGGCTTCACTGATTAATGTTACAATCAAACCCTTAACACTATTCTACGTTTTAATGAGGGGTGTCATGCTCTAGAAAAGACAAATTAAAACTAATAATGTATTTTCAAGGGATCCCAAAGCAACAAACCAAGGCATGCATAGATTATCTTTATGCTAAAAAATATGGACATAGCAAAAGTTCCTAATTTCTCATAAGATTGTTCAACTATGGTGACCAAATAAAACGTAACTGTCTAACACCACAATTGGACTTCTAAAACACACAATGAGCTTATTTTCAAATTCAAAACTTTCTGTATTTCGTTCCATACTGCCAAGATTCTTTTAGTGCTGTATAACATACCAATAGACTTTCAATGCTTTACTAATCAGCGAAAAATTAGTTTCTTACATTAATATATTCATGGACAACAAGGATGAAAGTCCACTGTCTAATGGCACAGAGGGTCAACACATTTTCACTGCATTACTGGTAAATTTGGTGACCATCATTTGATTGTTTACTAGCTGATGATGATGTTACACAAGAAGATGCAGGTCATACTTAACCAAAAGCAGTCATGTTTAGGCCAGAGAATAGGTATTGGTCAAATGTCATGTTTCATGGATTAAAATCTTACATCTTGGCACTTAATGCCTCCAAGTGCAACCTTCACAAGATTCTGCCCAATTCCTAACTAGCCCTTCTTGACCAACAACATCATCACAACAGTAAGTGCCATTCCACCTGTTTGTCCCTCCTGTGGCAACTTGCAGTAAAGACATAGTCATGGTGCTACACTCAAAGTATACAAAAGGAAGTATTGTATCTTGATCCGTCTGGCATCAGAAGAATAATGTCATGGTTGTAATCTCTACCAACTGATGTAATTTATGCCTGAGCATTAACAACCTGTGGAGAGCTAGTTTCTGCCATGGAGCTTAACTTTTCATCTTCCTTTGTGCCATCTTCTGATGGGTCCTCCCATTTCCACAGACCATAAGTCTTGCCAACTGTTGTCTGCCACAGACGTAAAGTACCATCTTCAGATCCACTAGCATATATCTCACCATCTGGTGAGAAGCGCACACAATGCACTGGACCAAAATGGCCTTTGTATGATTCTGTCAAATGATTAAAAGTAATAAACTCTGAGAATAGTGTTTCAAATTGAGGGAGTCTCAAAAGATTGGTAGGAATCAGTACTGTAGTTGCAGATGAGTGTAAAATAGTGATGCATAATGGTCTTGAAGGTAGATATGTTTTCAATGATCTGGCATTATTTATAAACACTTCAACTTGACAACAGAGGTTGGCTCATCAATACAAAATGACAACACTTAAAGAGGAAAAATTTGGCAGTTCTGGTCAAACCAGTCCTAACAATCTGAGGGCAATGCTGCATGTGAAGCTTAAAAATAAAACATATGAAAATCAAGTCTATAACATATTCACTCTTATTTGTTTGAAATTTTCCAGTCTGGTTTCTTTTGGCAATTTACTCAAGAAAAAAAATAACAGGTAAAAGTACTACTGTATGTGAGAGACTGATAAGAAAGTTTTCCTTAAATAATTGCATCATCATTACCTAAAGGCTACTAAAGAGAAAAGGGTTTCAACTTCTCCAAAAAATACAGAATGCATTGAGGTTTTAATGCTTAAATGTGATGTATAATTTCAACAGTTTAATGTTTTGTTTTTGTTGTTCTAGGTCAGTAAAATGTCAAACAATTAGATCTTTTACTCCAGATGTTCAATCAAATGTTTATGACCATCTTCTTCAAATGAGCTAGGAATGACATCCATCTTACTCTTTGAAACAGGATATACAGTAAGTACGCCTAACTACATGTCATATTTCAGTGTTTTACACTGGCAGCAGCTATTCCACATGTTTCATTACTAACTCGAAAGGAGCACATGAATACAAAAACAGAAATTTTTATCTGAAGTTGATTTTTAATCTGAATGTCAAAAAGGAAATTATACCCACATTTTGGCTTGAGGAAAATGATGCAGTACACAAACAGAATAAACTAATGAACAATAAGAATATAGTATATAAACAAGTCTGAGATTTAAAAATGTAATCGACAGAACTTCATTTAACAATGAACTCATCAAATAAGATGGACAAATTTCGAAAGTTTATGCCTCAGCAACGCAACAAGCTTATCAAGATGAGACATTATACCTATGTATTTCATTTTCCTTGATTTCATATTTTACATTTTAATCTTAGACTTTGCTATGCCTTTAAACTGAGAAAGGTAAACCATTTTTGCAGATGACAGAAAAATGATGGTGTTTGAAACATGTACCTATTAAGTTGGTACATGTTCTACATACTGTATTACCTGTTGTTATTACACATGTTATTACATATATATCTATATATATTTTTAACCTATTTCTCCTCAGTCTTACCTAATTCACTTCCATCTGCATAACTGAATTTGTAAAGCTTAAAGTCTTCTCCACCGGCAACAAAGAAGTCCTTGCTGTTATGAAGACAAGCTGAGTAAACAGGTGTTGGAACTTCAAAGGATTTTTGTTTTTCAAAACTGCAAGAAACATGCAAAATGACATACATTAAAAGACTAAAAATTAAATACTGGATTAGTAAGCAAAAAAGAAGAGAATTCCAAATGCTGAAACCATTTTTACTAAATATGAAAACTATTAATAATAAATTATGTTTAGATGCATAAATTTACTAACATCCATCAGAGTATCCCCCCCCCCCCCACACACACACACATGTGCATAAAATGAGCCAAGTATCAGTTAAAGCTTGCTTCTAAAGTTCCTTTGCTTGGAATCTGATTTAACCATATCTCATTTTGGTTAGCCCTATGGTTTTTAAGATTTGTACACCTAATCATCTTATCCATACCTACATGCACCATCCACCTCTAAGTTGCATGTTTACGATGCACGCAGTATAGGAACATACAATGCTGCTGAATGAATGTATTTATTAAGGTATACATGGTCTACTTAATAATGGAATGTAAACATTCCTAAATATCCCTAACACCTTTTCCTTTGTATGCACAACATTTACAGACAAAGCTGAATTTTTTAATTTCCAAACCAAAGTGACTAAACTAGTTTGTCAAGGCATAAGTTCACTAGCGAAGGTTCACAAACTCTTAAATAATAATAATGCTCAAACTGATTTGTGGTGAATATGTAGCTTGGTTATTTCAGCAGCCTAATGTATAATTGCTATAATACTGTTCTTAGCCGAAAGAAATAAATCTGGTCTAAACACTGCAGTATGACACAGTTTTAAGAACATGCTAAAGATTAAAGCCCACATAGTTTAGTGTACCTCTGGGAATCCCAAAAGCTGACAGTGTTGCCAGATGCAATAACCATAGTGGTACCATCATGTGATATGTCCATCCCTAGGGCAATAGAATCAAATTGAAGCCTTTTAATCTCAGTAGCATTTGCAGCATCCCAGATCCTGTGTAAAGTAAAGTGAGATTAGCATAAAAAAGCCACTGTGGTGTTTTTACTTATTACTTATTGAGATATGAAAAATCAAAGTTCAAGATAAGTAACAAGAAAGATAAGATGAAGTATGGAAAAACATCCTTTGAATCAACATTGTGAAGCTAGATACATCTTTATTCTCACCTGCAGGTTTTCACTGTATTACAAAACTATGGTAATACTTCAATCACTCAACGTATAGTATATCAATTATTATCAAGACATAAGTAATCAGCCAATGCAGTATTTACATACATACTGTTACAGTACCTCTTTTGGCTGTTTACTTTTGTGACTCCTTTCACTTTGTCCTATTTCTGGTTGTGCTATCTACCGTAGAACATTTATACACTGTATTGGTTGCTTGGTTCCAACATTGTAGTGAGTGTCAAATACAACAAGAATGTGTGTTGTAGCTGAGCAGAGCTACCCAGCACAGAGAGAAACTTGAAGGATATAAAGTATCATCACTTGGCCACAACAATTTGTGTAATATTCAAGTTTAAATCTGCCATCAAAACTTAATAAACACAGAAAAAAAGTTATTTACACTTAAGATAAAGTTTTCTTTGAGATATGCACCTGAGATTATTAGATGGTTTAAAGATCTGTTGCAGAGAAATGTTAATACCTTGGTAAATACAGAGATTTGTTTCACAAAAAGTGGCAAACATTAAACATGTACTGCTTAACGCAGTGCTTCCATTTATTCGACAAGATTTATCAAACCTACCATGGATTTCTCAAAATAATATTGCAACTGATCAAAACAAAATACCCTCCTAGAGTTTGTCACCAAATGAATGTAAACTACCAAATAACCAATTCTATTTGGTTCTAAATGCTTGTACTGAAACTTTCTCATATTTTATTTATCACATAGAAAAAACAAAAAAAAAGCAACATGTAAATACTGAACATTTGTATTTTAATTTCACTTTCTGAAATGAAACTTGTCTAGTCAAACTGGTGAACTATTGTTGCAGAATTTCAGTTTCAAATAGTAGCAAATATTGTTGAAACATTGACCAAAAATAGAGGCTGCTTTAAGCCATCGTGTGTCCAAACGTAATATACAACCAACTTCAAAGGAAGTTACATCATATACAATGCAGTAGAAATGTCAACTTGATTTCTATATATGAAAAAAATCAGCTGAGAGATATCATGGACACAAATCAGGTAATTACTCCCTGATTTGGAAGTCGTCTTGAAAGTTATTGATGTCTCACCTAACTGTCTTGTCTTCAGCAGCAGTGATAAACTGTTTTCGGTCTCTCAACCAAGAAACATAGCGAATGCTTCCTTCATGGCCTGTTATACATGTAGGCTCAGCATCCGGCCGCTGTAAGTCAAAGATCCTAAGCATCTTTTCATTACTTCCAGTGAGCAAATGGTTGCTATCCTATAAACAGAATGCAAAAATGCATTGTGGTTTCAATGATACAACTTGAGCATTTTTCTTCATGCATCTGACGGTAATGTATAGTGAGGATGTACAACATTCTTGATCTTAGTAAAACAGTGAAAAACAGTGTGATGTGACAAACAATAAATTCACAATGACACAGGCTGTCCTGCAATAACCATTGACCTCAACAACAGGCTTCTTGTACTAAATGTGATACAACTGTCCTTGTTGAAATATTGTGTCAAGCATGGTTTTCACGATTTTACCTCTAGTGAAATCAAAGGACCCTTGACCTCCGCCCACAACATTAAGGCTTCTTGTTCTCAATGTGGTACAATTACATACCAAATATGGGATATGTCCAAGCTTCCCTTCCGATATTATGTTTAGAAAGAAGCGTTAGTGTAGAGAGACAGGTAAGAGGGGAGTGAAGTAAATGATTGGCAATATTGACTTCAAATGACCATTGACCTCCACCAAACTCAATAGGCTTCTTTAACTTACTGTAATGTTATACACCTTCATACCAAGTATGGGATCTGCCCAAACTTCCAATGTTGAGACATCCTGTTTACAAGGTTTCAACAGTTTGACCTCTGATGTCCCCAAATGACCTTTGACTCCACCAAAAACAACAGGCTTCTTGTACTTAATATGGTACTTCTACACACTAAATATGATGTCTGCCCAAGCTTCATTTCTTGAGATATCGTGTTTTCACAATTTGACGTTTGGTGACCCCAAATGACCTTTGACCTCCACCAAAAACTATAGGCTTCTTGTACTCAATGTGTTTCAAATAATTATTAAATATGAGATCTGACCAAGCTTACCTTCTTGAGATATCATGTTTACAAGCTGGGCATCCCAACTGCACGCACACACACACATATGCATGCCATCATGAATGCAAACGTTACAATTATCATTGAAACCAAGAAGAGTAGTATAGACTATCTTTGTTCATACTGTTTCATATTAACAATGCAAGACTATGGTTATTTCAAGTTTGTTACCAAGTTGTTATCAATTGCTGTATCCTACAATATCCAAAGTACTTTCCTAGAGGCTCTGGCCCTCTACATTGTTCTTAGTGAGTGAGTGAGATAGAGTACTAAATGTCTCAATCAGGAAAACCTTGTTGCGTGTAGCAAAGAAGATCAAATTAGTCTGCAACATGAAAGTGACTGTTTCAATAAGACTGTTTAACTACTGACTCATCTCATCTTGTTATATCTGGTTTGCTTTAATTGCCTTAAGTACTACGCACCATCTACAAACTTGCAACTTTGTAACTATTCTACAGAATTTTAATATTTACTTTCTAAATTGTTGAAACCAACATGTTTGCAAAGTTCATAGATTCAAAAATCTTCGACTTACTGATGAGAATTCTACTGCTTTGACAATGTGTTTGTGAGTAAATTCATGGAGTTGTTCCCCAGACACTGTGTCCCAGAGTTTCCTGTATTAAAACAAAATTAAGTTTCAACATTATACTCAACATACACAGTACTAGTAGTAAGCTAAGAAAAGATAGACTGCATTACAATATAACATATATATGTTCATAAACAATAATCTTTTGTAATATTTAAACAATTCAATACAGGTATGACTTGCACACTATACTCTTATTTAACACTACAGTTATCTGCCTGAAGTAAATGCTCCAATTACTGTCCAGAATGAAGCATGCCATTCATACACTGTAAAGTGACCACTGGTCTTCAGCTATGCCTGACCTGTGGTTTTGTACAAGATCTACATCATTTGAATGAGTATGATCTGTTTGAAGGCAAAAGGCTTAGTCATTAATTGACATCTTCCACATGAGAACACTAAGATTCACAAGATTCACAAGATTAAAGGCTAAATTCAAGTGTTCCTGTGTTACACCTCACCCACTTGTTAAGATCTTGCAAAATCTACATTAATGAAATAGATTTTGTGTTTAGGAGAGCTAAGTTTAACCCCAACATTAATGATGAATATGTATTCACTTAATGTAATCAAAATGGCAATAGGTTTCATCATAGGATCATGGATGCAATAATGCCAAATGTTACCTCAAACTGCTTTAGCAGTTTTGAGATAGGCTCTTATGAAATATTTTAGCTGAATTCCCATTTGATGCCACCCCTAATGAATATTTATCCAGCCAAACCAAAATGGATAAAGGCAGTGGCATTTGAAGCAATGAGGCTTAGCAACCAGGAGGTTCAGGGGTTCGATACCCGGCCGGGTCATACATAGTAAGGTGGGTTATTATCCAAGAGCAATATATGGTTTTCCCATCTGAAATGACTGTCTAAATTTAAAAGATTCCAAATTTGAGTTAAAATGTTGAATTGGAGGCCACCCAATGTGAATGTTGTAAGCCATAAGCCCTTGCGGGTTTCTCCCACATTTGTGGTTGCTTAACATCGTAAACATTATTATCTTCATGGTCGCTGTCATCATTCTCATTATTGGATGAAGTCATCACAAGATACGGTAAGGAGGAATTGCTTTATACATTATTCACTTCAAATCCTGCCCAATTATTAAAGCGTTATATTAAGTGTCTACTCAATCTGTTAAAGATTTCATGTTTAAGAGCATACTGTAGGTGCTACATACATAAACACACATTTACATATCCCTAGCCATATTGTATACAGTAGGTTACCAGATTCCAAAAGCAATGTTAGTGTTCTTGTAAACATTAAGGTGATCCTACAGTTCATTCAAGCTCCACTTTTGGAGAGGTACTGTAGAGTTTACAATCTCTTTGTATATGAAGACAATGGATGAAAGCAAATGACCTCTTTATTCAACACAGGAAAATTAAGCATGTAACTGTAAACTTTATATTAGTTGACATGGCTTACTAATTCAGGATTTAAATGTTGACTTCAAACACAAAATTATGGTACAGTATTTTGTAAACTGTTAAAAAACATGGCTATGAAACTCCAGGTAGGCAACAAAATGGCACCAAAGGTTCAGAGAAATCAGCATTAAATAAGCATTTAAATAAGCATTTGAAAACAATCCCACAAATAATTAATAGTAAACAGATGTTTGTATTTTCATCATTAATTAAAGGCATTGAAGACTCGCCCCAAACCGCGTGCCGCCCTCTGAAAAAGTTAACTGTCCATAGCTTCCAAGTGAAGTTTTTTTCTTGTCGCTACAAAATGCAGAGAGTAATGAAACATATACCTTGTTATTTTTTATCTATAGACCTGAGATGTCCATCGCTGCTATGTACACTGTGTTGTGGGTATTGACCGTAGCTGCATGTATTGACTGTACACTAGTGTCTAATTACCGACAATAGCAAGCTGTGTGTGTATTTTCAGGGATCGATGGTGGTGTTTAACACTTCTGATACACCTCATTCGAAACTAGTTCAGATTACCGGATTAGACGTTTCTTTGTGCTCGAGTCTTCAATGCCTTTAAGGGGCAACAAAATCATGTAATCCATTATAGTGCACAAATGTGTGCATTTAATTAAAGCCAAACACACTGTGCATGCCTGTAATTCATGTAATTGGTACTATTAAAAAAGTTCAAATTCAACATTCTTACGCTGAAAAGTCTGCAGCACCAGTGGCAGCTCGAGTTGCTTCATTATTGAGACAAGCTCCCCATACAGCACCTTTATGTCCCTCAAATGTTCCAATCCAATCTCCTGTTTCACCCTGTCTGAGCATTGGTTTTCCATCTGTTTTCATGAAATGCAAAGACTAAGGTGTTAATACATTATAACATTTATAAAAAAAATCATTTAAGTATAGAAACATTTTTAGGTTTTGCATAACATTTCCAAGCAAATACCCTAAATTATCTCACAACTTTACACCAAAAAGAATGCATTTACAGAAATAGAATGAGCCACCTTATCCAATATATGATCCAGAATTAGTCTGTGATTGGTACTGTATTCTGCAGGACAGTAGTACTTGGTCTAGTATGTATTGAACTATTATCATCAACTGTTCAACACAGAACATTCCAAGCTAAGTTAAAACTCTTCCTATCTTCTTTTATACAACAATTTGTTTAAATTTTTGAGGCAAATTTACCTTTCTACCGAAGTGGTACCTCTTTACATTTTAACTCCATTCTATGTATATTCATACTCAAAGAGGCACAACGTTTCCTTTCTCTTAAACCAGCAAATGTATGTGATGGTATCAAACTAGAAAAATTCTAAACCAGCAAAGCAATTAAGGCTGAGAATGTTCACCATTTGGATATACTGGATTTACCTCATTTTGTGCGAGAGATTCAATATCAAAAACAATTCATGATACCCAATAGTGCAGTTGTTTTCAAGGGAATTGACTTTTAGAGTTTGAAATCTAACATTAACAGAAGGTAGAGATTTTATGGTTGTCAGAGGAACAGCGAGTTAGTCATGGGGAATAATTCCTATAGAAACTTACTGTCTCTGACCCGTCATTAGAACCACTATCCTTCTTGAAACCATCGTGAATTCTAACTCTACTCTTGATTAACAAAACATGCAGACCTGTAATTAACATCTTAACAGTTGTTTTACTTAGCCTACACAGTTATTTCGGCTGAACATGGTTTTCAGCACTGGATTCCACATTTGTCCAGCTGCTCAGCAAATAAAATGGCAATGTCAGACATGGTAACTAACACTACAGTAGGCTACGTTATGCTGTGGTTTAGCCTGTACTGAAGGTACTAGGCTATGGATACACACATTAGGCTGCTTACCTTTGCACGCACTGATGAGAAAGTATCCAAAATCTGTCTTTTCACTGAAGTCTAAGTGCACCACAGGGCGGGTGTGGCCAGGACATGTCAGAGGAGTTTGTCTTGCGCACGTCATTTTCAATATATGGACGTAAACAGTTGGCAATTTAAGACACGAAATGTATTATACTACTGTGGCTTTACTTACTGTAGCCACTTTTCCTTTCAATATTCCTTTGACTTCAATTCAACAGGGACTACTTCCGCGACATCATCGACGTATTTATGTATACGTTCGTCGAATTTAATATGATGTATATGCAGAATGGAACATGCCTCCATCGAGTACTCGATGCATGCCTCCATCGAGTTTAATAAATCTGGAGAAACTATCACACAGTAAATACGCGCGTACGCGCGTACCTAGCATGGAGGGTCATGTGATGTGTTCCAGGGTGGTACTAATATATTACTCTCCCTATTACGCATGATGATTTCACCCAACTAGTAGCATGGACACATTTTGGAGAGAAAATAACTGTAGCTTCGTAGTTTTTCGTGAAATTGGCTCTTGCTGTAGGTTATCAGGGTGAAATCGTGCATTTCTTAGGGGTGTCCGAACTTCGCAGTGTTCCGAACTTCGCAATACTGACTATACGTAAATGTGTATGCGTGCTTAGAGCAGAAGACGACACCCGTTACATAGCAATAACCGTGTCTGTAGCCTAACGTAATAGCTATATCCCCGTCGAGCAGCATTAGGCTCTGTTCCATGGAGATTTCCGTGGTTGCACTGAACTAAACATTTCCCCACAGCACCAATCGCTCACCCTTGACAACCGTGGAACTACTGATTTGGTTCACACACAGTGCTTGATGAATACACATTGAGTTATGAACGCGATTAGCAGACGACAATATCAACTTAATTATTCTCTAAAAATGCCGTTGAGATGTTGCGCAGTCGGTTGGTGTGACAGTAAAAGAGATTGGAGAAAGGCTAGAGATGAGGAAAACTCCACATTGGTGTTTCATCGGTGGGAATTTATTCTACATTCACTTATAGCAAGTAGTAATCGTTCTTGAAATACAATTCAGACATCGACATTTCCCGCTGCAAGCCCAATGTATCTGTACTTGTTCTGTGCCAGCATGTCTAACATTAGCATATTAGCACTATTTCGTAGGCCTGAAATACCAGTACCTTCTTACGCCGTTAGTTCCCATGTCCGATCCGTCTTGGTGCAAATCTTTCACGAAGTCACTAACACTATTCTCGAACTGCTACAGAGAAATACCAGTTTGGTACCACCCTGGAACACATCACATGACCCTCCATGCATGGTACGCGCGCGCCCAATTGACATGAATCCTCCAGATTTATTAAACTCGTTGCATGCCCCATGTTATGGTAGCATACACCTATTTCAAGCCCTATTGACTTAGACGCTAAATCAAGTCAGAATACAAAATGCATTAAGGTTTCGATGACTTCATTGCACTAGACTTCTGCGTTTTTGTAACCAGAACTAGCTGTTACAATAGAAATGGTCCGAACCACGGTTTTGATACAATTACACTATGGCATGATAAACACAGGTCAGTCTACTGTGCGTGGCAATACACAATAGGGGTCTTTTCAAAAATATGATGCATCCACACACCAAGTATGAGAATTATCCACGATGCCTATCGTTAGATATCATATGTAAAAGGGTTTTCCGAGTTTGACATCTGGTTACCTCAAATGAGATGTGACCTCACAAGCAGCAGGGTTATTGTACTCAAATGACAAATCCATATACCATGTATGAAAAGTATTAGTGATTTCTACCATGATAAACAAGGATTTCAATCCTCGTCAAATATTCAAAAGTATTCGCTATTTGGCGACTGTGACTGAAAATCTACTCGCCAAATTTCACTCACCACTAGGCCTATGATTAATGTTCGAGTCTCCATAGTACAGATCTGCAACATCAATACTTTCTATGAACAAAGGTTAGGCACTTAGGCAAATTCATGGTACTACGTAATTGCACATTGGAAAATTATGTTTCTGTGCAGTATGAAATTTAACCTTTTCTCCACCAAAGGTCAGTATTGAACAAAGTAAAACATGTCGCAGAATCCTAAATAAGCAGATATGCCTACTGTAATGTCTCAAACAATTATAAATAAAACATCTGTGAAATTACCTACGAAGATAGCTTGGCTTCTGTTACATTAGGGCTCCTATAGTACTAGGCATATAATATAGTATAGACAGTAGTTAGGTGTTCGCGAGTCTTAAGCCTATACAGTACCTCACTGTTACTTTGAACCGCTACTCGCTTAGCGTCCCTTACCGAAATCCCAGATCTGGGCCAGATATGAAATTCCAGATCTGGCCCACATCTAGAATTTCAATCTGGGCCAGATCAGCTCCAGATCTGGAATTTATATCTGGCCAGATAAAAAATTGGGCAGATATAACTTGATATAAAATAAAGTTTTATATGGCCCATATAAAATTTTATCTGGTTATATTTTATTGCATCCATATCTGGGCCAGATAAAACTTTATCTGGTTGATATAAAGAAAATCCAGATAAACTTTTATATGGCCTATATAAAATTTTATAAGGTTGAAGTTTATGGCTTCCATATCTGGGCCAGATAAAACTTTATCTGGTTGATATAAAGAAAATCCAGATAAAACTTTTATATGGCCCATATAAAATTTTATCTGGCTGAATGTTTTGCCATCCATATCTGGGCCAGATACAACTTTATCTGGCCAGATTAAACCAGATATAAAGCCAGATCTGGGATTTCGGTAAGGGGCGACTTCGTACATATGCCCAATTATCTATCTTGTATTTTAGCTGCAGACTGGTGCGCGAAAAAAATATCGCTATATTACTCCATTAAAGTGCCTAAATCGAAGCGATCTTTTACGCTTTGAAAATCTGAGGTTGTAAGAGCATCTATCTTCCAAAATATCCTAGCAGCAACAATAGCAAACTTGTCTTAAAACTCTTTACATTGTTGTATACTTTGCAAATAATGACGGATAGCCAGTGGGAAAATGCCTTTAATAAAATATAATTTAGGAGATGTTTTGCCATCTAAAGTGTATTGGTATTCTTCACGTTGTTGTGTTAACTACTTCACGTTGTTGTGTTAAATACTTTTAAACGTTCTATGCAGGACTTTAACTAATTTATTATGCTCTTAATTTCTTTTAATGATTGTTCCATGTTGTATGTTATGGAATGTAAATTTTTATTTTTATTTTCATTGTCGTCTTATTTTATTTATTTATTTTATTATTATTATTATTATTATTTTATATGTTTATATTTTTTCATTTCACTATTTGTTATTTTACTTCAGGGCCTCGGGGGAGATTAGCTTTACGCTAACCGAGTATACCCTTTAATGTTAAATAAATAAATAAATATTAACGATCCCAATTGTACCCCCACCGTTGCTAGCCTAGATTTTTTTCCATAGGCCTAGCCAGATTGGTTCGTGTTGTCCCATAATCATTAACGTGACGAAAGTCGAACGTTACTTTTAAGGCCTAGCTATGCTATCATGTTCACTGCTTTCCTCAGTATCCACCAGGTCATCGTCGAATCACTTTCATGATGTTTGTATTTCACGCCGACACGACGCGTATTCGATGCAATGAGAGCTATTAAACAAAAATTTGAATGATATACTTTAGAAAATATCAATATGAGCACATGCTCGATTGCTCATCTAAACGACTTTCTTTTGCTCACGGTGTGCTCTTTTGCTATTTGCTCTTTGAGTCTCTCATTTTGTGCTCGCGTGCTCATCACATGAACCACATGCTAATTCTTATAAAGCACGTGCTCAATTGCTCATCTAAACGACTTTCTTTTGCTTACGGTGTGCTCTTTTGGTTTTTTGCTCTTTGAATCACTCATTTTGTGTTCGCGTGCTCATCACATGAACCACATCATGCGTTTTCTTTTTTGTGTGCTAATTCTTAAATGAGCACGTGTTCAATTGCCCATCTAAACGACTCTCTTTTGCTCACGGTGTGCTCTTTTGCACTTTGAGTCACTCATGTTGTGCTCGGTTTCACACAGTTAAGGGCGTGATCTAAACAATGCACTTTACCCTCCTTATGACATTACCAGTCCGTCTTGACGAAATGGAGCTTCTATCTAATCTAGTGGTGACTTAACAACTATGCGTGTTATTAAATTGGGGCAAAAACAAATAAATAAATAAAAGCCAAAGACAAAAATGTCAACGCATGCAAGTTTATTATCTCTCTCCTAAATTTATGAGCCTAGTTACCGTGAATAAACCAGACCGTCAGAGTGGAGACTTATATCATCCTTAGTGAATATGCACGTTCCGAAAACGGGTAAAAACAAATCAATAAAAAATAGACACAAATACACAGATTGAATGTTTACCGGAGAATAGCCTGCCCTTTCTGTCATATTTGGTGGCCCCAAAAAGAGCCGTTGAATTCGATCAATCTCTTTCATCTTGCATGACCTTGGTTCCCATGTATTGTATCTTCTAGATACATCTAACATTCCCATTTGCAATTTTTGTACCATATAAGGTGGCGTGGTATTGCCCGGGTGAGATCTTTGGTAGCTTACCTCTAGGTTTTATGGGTATGTTACAAAGTGGGATTGCCTGGGTGAGAAATTTATATCGTACGTCCAAGCAATGCCTCTAAAATATATCCCATAATATGATACACGATCCTTTCTTACTCATTACTATGGGCGATCTCACATGTCAAAAGGCATGCCCAGTGTATACTAGTATACAGGTACTCATAGATACTGTACTGGTGGGCGATCAATGCACCAATCTAGGACCGTGTGCGATCTTTGGTGGCTAAATTTCAGTTATATGTAATTTGGGTCCGTTACAAAATAGGATTCCACGGGTGAGATCTTTGGAGGATACATCTAAGTTACAGGGAATCGCAGTCGATAACAAATTGGGATTGCACAGGTGCGATCATTGATGGCTACATCTAAGTTACAGGGAATCTCAGTCGATAAAAAATTGGGGTTGCATTCAACATAATTTGTTCTTAACAATTTGTAATAAATTATAAACATGTCATTTGAGACCATATAATCTTAATTTCTCCCATTGAGTTTTGTAGTGCAACTGAGGAACTAGTCTGATGGGCTGTGTAATAAACTAAAAGGTCCAGTCACTTTAACTAGTGAACCTCAACTGCTTAAAGGGTCATTCCAAAAACAAACAAAAAACAAAGTTAATTTTGTTCCTGAAGTTATCAAAACACAATACGGGGTATTTTTTGGTGAATCTCAAACAAAGTTCTTAAGAATCACGCAGTTTCCGAAACTATCTATCCGGTACGAGAATTTGCTACAACACTGTGGCTTAGAATGGGACCATATTGACACCGGTACACGTTGGTTTTCTTGAAAAAGTGATATAGATTGAATTCTATGTATATTAAAATTTTATCTCATGGTCTTGCCGGCTTGTATGTCTCTAGTATTGCAACGAATATAATGGTTGTTTTGGTGTAGGTTGTGTAAATCTGTATCAACACATTTATGTCAAACTTTATCAACACATTTATCAACACATTTATGTCAAACAATGAGACAAAAAAACGGCTTTTAAGGAATTCGATGGCGCTAGTTTGAAACAGGTTGTTTTTAATATAAAATAATTATATGGCTCTTAAAGGCATCCGTAGATTCATTTTTAAGAGAATAGCGCCTCATCAGGTCACGTATTCAGTGGACGGTGGCTGCAAGCATGCCGGTCGCAGAGAACTCTCGCCCTCTGGCCAAAGGCAAGGATTCACGCACGCCACCTAGAACGCTTCTGGTCGATTTGACCGACCCTTAGCGCATCCTCCCGGGTTCTTTTGCGACAACAAGGGAGACATGGTACGGGATCCTAGGCCACAAAAAGCACCATGCCACAGCCATAGGTATTATCGCCAGAGGCCTGTCTTGAACCCTAGCCACGATTTACACGACCGACGAGGAATGAGTCTTTCGTCACCCTCTTAACAGCATCGGCCATCACATCAGCTAGTAAATTATATGGTTGAAATAATATATCAAGACTTCAGCGTCGACTACTGAAAGAGAAAAAGACATTTTAAACGTGTATAACCAACCATTGATGGAGTCGAACTCAGTTCATCAGGTTACCAGTCCACTGCTCTACCCTCTGAGCCATTTGACAAGTTAACTTTTAACGAGCTTAAATTGGTATTATTTGTTGGATACAATATATTGGTAACAGTGAACGACACTGCCTTCAACGAAATCTCTATTCATCCTGTTTCACTCTCATTAGAACAACGGATCTGAATATCTTTATTAACAAGAAGCTCACGCTTCAATGTCTTTGTTTACATTGCAGCAAGTAGCAAGAATGTCGTTTCCTTTCAAGACGTAAATGTACAATAGGCTTATGCCCCGATACTTTCGATGACTTCGAAGCAAGCAGTAAAAGAAAAACGGATTCCGTGAAATCTTCTTATTCACAAACTGAGGTTGCTCGCAAGAGAGGTCTTGTTGTAAGTTGTCTCCCTTTACAACTATATTCTATGCAGACGATCATGAACTGGGATTAAGCCTGAAATTTCAGCAAACAATACCTATTCACATTTCAAGACCTTTTTGAATGGATAAAATCCGGCCGGAACCGGATTTTTTTCATTACACTCTGTATGTGATAACTGTAGAAAGGTTACTTTTGAAATTGTTTTCATTGTCAGCTCTGGAATCCGTCTTTTTTGATGAGAATTAAAGTTATTCTAAGGTTTAAGAATGAACTTTAAGATGAAGTGGTTTTTGTGGATTAAAAAAACTTCAGACGTATTTAAACATATAAGAGATTGTTTCACACATAAAAATTCAGAGAAAACATGAATGCCAACAATAATGGGAAAGTAAAGATTCAATGGAACAGTATTTTGACTGATAAGTATATGAATGGTCTATTTTAACTGCACAATATTAAACTGATGAAGGCTGCAAGAAATGATTTCACTGCAAAGTGTATTTGTTGTATATAGCTTCATATTATTACAGTAGTTGTATTATTTTGGTTGATCTTTAGAAACAGTGGGTCAGACCATTGAGAAAATTAAATTAAACATGTTAAACCTAATTTTTCCTTACTTTGTATGTTTTTATTAATTTTGGAAATAGTTTACATTGATTTAAGTTAATACCAACACCTTTTTAAGAAATAATTCAGGCCAGATTTTGAAAAAGATCCGGCCAGATTTTGAAAAAGATCCGGCTGGATTTTGAAAAATATCCGGCCGGAACCGGAACCGGATAATTGCTCACGATCCGGCCGGATAGTCCGGCCCGACCGGATATCCGGTGCATCCTTAAGATATAGTATCGATGATTCACAATGATGTCGTCCATTCCAATAGCAACGTTGTATGTTTGGACAGTACAGCATTCATTGCACACCTTTGTGTATAGGCATGTATGCAGCGATGTACATGAAACTGCAAAAGTCACCGAAACACTTAACTCAGTAGAAAGTCAAGTTGATCGAGACTTCTTAATCTTATATGCGGATGCCCTTAAGCTAATTCCCAACAGCTTCTCATATTCTTATGAGGCGAAACGCACAATAGGCTGGTCGGTGGGGGATACAGTAGATTATAAAACAAGGCTTCCACAATGTGACCCCTGGTGACTCCCAAATGACGTTTGACCTCCACCAAGAACAATAGGCTCCTTGTACTTAACGTGTCACAACTACATACTAAATATGAGCCTAATCCAAGCTTCCCTTCTTGAGATATCGTGTTTTTCAAGGTTTTAACAATTTGACCCCTGGTGATCCCAAGTTACCTTTCACCTCCCCCAAAACAATAGGCTTCTTCTACTCAATGTGATACTCCTACACCAAATATGAGATTGGTCCATGCTTCCTTTCTTGAGATATCGTGTCACTCACATAGCGGCGGATCGCCGTCCTGGGGCAGGGGTATAATGGGAGGGAGTTGTCTCTCTTTTAATTGTCGAAATCGCAGATGATAGTAAATTTAAAGTGTTCCATGTATTTGGCGGAATTAATTATGATTCGCAACTTTCCTTTCTCTCATAATTTGACAGATTTAGACTGCCTATAGAAGTTGCATGTTACCATATAAAATATTCGGCCTTCACATATGAAATGATCTTACGGGCAGTGTTGATGGTTGAATATTCTTTCCGTATCGACTAGCTCCGTTTGTCCTTAATTCTCTTCCGTCTGAATATCCTTTACTCTGACTTTGGAACTAATTTTGCTGGTAATTAAAAGATACCGTAGCGTTTGAATGATAACGTGTAAGAGAATGTCTGTTAGCACTACTGCAGGAGTCGTAGCCAGGTTTTTGGGTTGGTGTGAGGGGGGGGGGTCAATTTTCTGTCCCCCTTTTCATGCACATAGCGGTGTCCCCCCTCCCCCTTTGACAGTGTCTGTTTTCGAAAAGGGCTTAGATGCAAAACTGGTGCAATCATTTCCATTTTTTTAAACTACAAAGTTGTCCTTTTTTTAGACAAAATCTTTACCAATTTCAAGGGAAAGAAGAAAAAAATGTGCGCGCATGCGCAGTCGAAAACCATCCGATACAAATATATGGCATGTGACACAAATATATGGCCACTCAGAGAGACACTGCAACCGCGCGCGTAGTGCACGTATTTTTGAGGTGACCGTTCATTACGTTCTCTTTAGTAGTCCCCCCCCCC
>KN894566.1:3372-17750 GCA_000934455.1 Apostichopus parvimensis
CTGGCAAGTGCCATCTCCAGCGATCTGGCAGGTATTGAAATCTGAAATTTTCTTGGTACGCTGCGCGCCAACCGATGGTGGCGCTCCGCTTAGATAGTACATATGGCCGGATACTCGAATCGATTACGTCCCCCCCACGTTTCAAATCGGATTGACGCCCCTGATTCCAACTGATTATAAAAGCGGGGACGTTTTGACTCACGGGGACGTTTTGACTGCGGGGACGTTTTGGTAAAAAGCGGGGACGTTTTGGTCTTAAAAAAGCGGGGACGTTTGGGTAAAGGGACGTTTTGACTGGATACCGACAGTAATGATACGTGATACCTTAATTGTTCTCTTTCGCTGGACCTGAGATGTCCATCGCTGTATCGTTTGTATACTGTGTTGTGGGCATTGACCGCAGCTGTATGTACTGACCATACACTAGTGTCTAATTACCGAAGGTAGCAAGCTGTGTGCGTATTTTCTGGGATCGATGGTGGTATCTAACACTTCTGTTATACCTCATTCGAAAGTAGGTCAGATTACCGGCATTAGACGTTTCTTTTTGCGCGAGTCTTCACTATCTCATAAAATCATAGATCAACTTTTAGAATACCTGCTCTAAATTGAAACCCCCAACCAAGGGCTACTTCTATTTTTCCAGGAATAAACATATAATATAGTCTTTTGTTCTTGGTATGCTGGTGGCATGCTAAGGAGACCGTACAGCTGATGTGATTTAGTAAATACTCCACTCCATATTTTTGCACTGCTTAAAGGGTGTGAAGACTCGCGCAAAAAGAAACGACTAATGCCGGTAATCTGATCTAGTTTCGAATGAGGTGTAACAGAAGTGTTAGACACCACCATCGATCACAGAAAAAAAACACACAGCTTGCTACCGTTGGTAACTAGACACTAGTACGTGTACAGTCAGTACATACAGCTGTGGTCAATACCCACAGCACAGTGTATAGACGATACAGTGATGGACATCTCAGGTCCAGCTAAAGATAACAAGGTATCACCTTTCATTAATGTCTGCATTTTGTAGCAAGACGAACAAAACGTCACTTGCAAGCAACAGAAAGTTAACTTTTTCAGATGGCGGCACGCTGTTTAGGGTGAGTCTTCAATACATATAAAATAGCTAGAGACATATTGCTCAACAACGGGTTCTCCATGTGTTTCCACAATAAATATAATTTTGAACTAAGTTCAACTTCCACTCTCTCACCAAATCCAACTTCTGGGAGTTAGCTTACTATAACTGAATTAATTCAACACAAAATGCATTATTACACAGCATCAATTACGACCCACATTTTAACTTGAGATTAATATTGACGGACAACAATGATGTACCACTTTGCATACTTTTTTTAATATTTAAAAATCCATGTGACACAGTTGAAACAGTCGGAGCAAAAAACAAAAACAAAAACATACATAGCCTATATCACTGACCTATTAGAGATAATATTGCAAAACATTAACTGAAAATTGGTTAAGCAAAAACCTTTGGTAAATACCCTTCTTGACTAATTATCATGTAATTTAATGGATTAGACGGAAGTACTTCCACAAACGTTTTCACATAAAAAATATTACATTTTCTAAAATCATCTGCTACTGGCTTTGACCACCTGATAGAAACAGCAAGGGTCATGACCGACATAATCTCCCTGAAAGAGTTAATCAAACACGACTAAGGACAACTTTAAGAATTAACCTCCTGGTGGCAGTATGATGCATGGCAAATTCTTAAAAGAGGCCCCTAAATTGGTATTAATTGGTATCACCCACCATCACTTTGGAGATCCTGAAATAACACAGAAAAAGTCTTTCTTGGCCCGACACTTGCTGTTCTATTCACCAGACTCTACTTCTTACCAACAGTTTGCATGTTATTCATACTTTGTTTATTTTGCTACAATTTTTCCGACGACTAAATTTGCTGTTCAGACGACGAAAAAACTAAGAACTGGTTGTTCAAAGGTTAACCAGATAAAAGAGTCAAAAATTTGCCCTGTGATGTCCAAATCTAAACTGACAAAAATGATATACCAAATCAGTTTCCCATAGCAATATTTTTCCAACTGCTTTTGAGTTTTTCAAGGGTGGGTTAGCATTTATATTGAATAAATTATTATTAAGGATGACAAATTTTATGTCTCCTTTTTAATGGAAAAGTTTTTCTGCTGCATATTCATGAGTAGATCTGCTTTGTGTATTTAGTTCATACAGACTAATTTTTCACTCCGAGCCTGCTTTACCGTTGTTCACTTGTTTTCGGGGGGTTTTCCATGCACGTGAACTTGCCAATTGCCTAGAGTGCCTTTCTCAAATACGGTAGCATAGACATTTCGGCCATCTTGAAGTTGCACTTGCTGTACAAACTGCTCCGTCACAATACCACTGTTCAAAATGGTGGCCGCCTCCCCACTGCTCGGATGTTCTCCGATGGTGGACTCTGTCGCCATCTCGATCTGTAGGCTCTCGGGTTTTTCGGCGACTCCCAGAGTGACCGACTGGACGGACTGGTCCAGTTTCTCTGTTAGATCCGAGGTGTCCATGCTCTGCATGCTCTTCACGCTGGTCAGAATCTCTATCATGTTTCCACTCGAGTCGTTCTCCACGATCTGCAGACCCCCCGCGGGAATCTCCAGGCTCTCCTCAACCTGTTCGTGCACCTTCGAGTGACGCTGCAACGTCGCCTTATCGTAGAAGGACTTGGTACAGAGTTTGCAGTGGAAAGTTCTCTGCGACGAGTGAGTTTTCTCGTGTCTCTTCATCGCGTGTGCCACCGTGAACTTCTTCCCGCAAGTCTGACAAGAGTAAGGCTTGACCCCCGTGTGAGTTCTCTCGTGTCTCTGCAACGTTCCGTTCTCGGCGAACCCTTTGCCGCAGTACGAACAGATGAAGGGCTTCTCTCCGGTGTGTTTCCGTAGGTGTCTCTTGTAGTTGGACAGAGTCGCAAACGCCACGTGGCAGTAGCGGCACTTGAGAGCCGGTGCCTCCGTGTGGGTTAACTCGTGGCGTTTGCAATACCAAGGTCCCAGGAATGTCTTTCCGCAGTACTGACACATACACGAACGTGTCTTATCGTGGACTTTCAGGTGTTGCTTCAGGTAAGAGAACAAGTTGAATTCCTTACCGCAAATTTCACACTTAAAAGATTGCTCTCTGTGGATGCGTTTATGTCTGCTAAGCAAGGGTAGACTGCTAAATGATTTACTACACGAATGACACTTGTACAGCACCAGTCCAGAACCGAGAACCTCGGACATGATCTTCTTCGGTCGGCCCCTTTTCCTGGGTCCGTCCGAAAGGTGTAACCTCGTGTGGTTTTGCAGACTCTGTTTCGTCACAAAGAAGTGATTACATTTACTGCATCGGTATCGCCCCTGATGGAAACGTTCGTGCTGCGACAGATACCATCTGTTCGCAAATCTCTTTCCGCAGAGCGAGCATACGAAGAAAGTTTTATTGTTGTGGATTTTCAAATGTCGCTTGTGAAGCACCTGAAAGGGAAATTCTTTTCCGCAGTATTTACAGGTGTACTTTTGCTCACCGTCAATGTGGCTCTTCATGTGGCTGCTCAAGCTCTCAGCAGACGCAAACTGACGTTCGCATTTACTGCACTTTTCAACGTTTTCGGCCAGGCCTTGCAGAGCCACCTGTCCTTTCTCGACCAGCTTATCTTCTTGGTACTCAAAGATGGAAATGTTCTCAATGATGGCTTTGTCTTCTCCGAAGTCATCGTCTGATTCTATTTCTCCCTCTTCGAAGCTCTCTTCATCTTCTTCGCTTGTACCCGAAGATTCGTCTATTAATTCATCGTCGGTCTTCTCATCGTCGCTCTGCAACCTCTCCTCATCTCCTGGATCGACTTCTGGATCTTCACCTTTCATCGGGTCGTACCCATCGGTGATATTCTGTAACAGCAACATCTGCTCAGCTATTTCACCGTCTTGTGATGGGACCACAGTTGGAGATCTCGCATGCTGCTCTATAGAACACATCTGATCGTGTGATAAATCACATGATTCTTCACACTGCTTACTCCCTTCTTGTTCGGTGTCCGAGATTAACCCCAAATCTTGAACTTGCGATGCTTCTGACCTGGAAGAGTCCATAGTGAAAGCATCACTAGCTGTTACTTGTGACATTTCTGTGGAGGTCAACCAAAGAAAGGTTAGATGTAATTGTTTAGAAATATAATTCATAAGTCATATTTTACACAACACCTCCTTATGTGCTGCAACAACAGTATCTGGATGGACCCAACCACAAAGAAGGCAGGCTGATTTTCAGTCACTCTTTTTTTTTGGGAAGAAATATATGGATATCTATACAAAGAAAGAAAATACATAATGCATAAACTTATTTCCTAAAGTATTGATCAAACCTTAGCGTCAGAGAAACAAAAATATGGCTTGATTTCATGTTTATTTTTTGTGGATGCAAATTTTAAGTTGCAATATCTTCTAACTAGTGGTGATAAAAAAAAAAAATGTTAGACAATATCTTAATATCATGAGTTACCTCCTTGTGATCAAAATGATATCTAAAACTTTATTTATATGATTTAAATTAAACCTTTGTTGATAAATTTTTCCCAAGTAGAGTAAATAAAATTTTACTTCTGTAGGGGATTAGCCGTATACTTGTGCCATGCTCTCCATCATGAATGCCATTTCCGATCTGCAGTTAACTAGTTACAGCATTATGTGAATGTAAATTACATGCACCTCATGATTTACTGATTTTTTTTTCATAAATTAATAATGAAATCCTCTTTTACATGGAATTACATACTTCTTTTGATTGAAAAAAAAACGAATTTGGTATTAAAAGACTTTCAAAAATTGAAGAGAAACTATTTTGTGCTTATGCAGGCTCTCATTTCACCATTATTAAAATGTGCATATGGTTGCAATTGGTAAGTCTGGCGTAGTTCCATTTAAATAATTCTATTTTTGTGCAGCAAGATGAAACCATCATCAAGTTAATGAATTTCCAACTGACCACAGCAATATTTCAGAAAGGCATCGAGTCCCAGCAATTGCTTTATCAATGTAAATTGTGGTTTCGCGAAATACGTCTATAGTATATTGTAGGTTCGACGTACAGTACACATAGGCTATTGTATTAGTTACTGACCTAGCCTAGTGGGCTAGCAATTAGGCTAGGCATGTTAGTGATTGTGCGATAAAGTAGTTTCTAGCCTAACATTAGTCAGTGCATAACTAATGATAAAAATTCGCAAATGAGAGGCAAAACAGAAACACCTGTCATATCATTGTCGTTATTTTGGTATGCTAACCTGCATCTAATTTTCAGCTCTAATGCAGGCTAGGTAAATCTGGCACGATACATAGCTGTCCGACCATAACACTACAGTCGAGTGTGTACGTGATTGAAGTTAGGAAACAGCTATTGACAGGATCTTTCAAGAGAAATATGAATGTGGTAACCATTAGCGTATACGTAATCGGAATTCACATTAAATTCGAAAAGACTTAACATGGGAGATAATATAGGTTTGACTAGTTTGAATTCTATTAAATGGAACTTAATCGTATCGGGTCCGATCGGGATCATTTGGACTCTTTCTTAGACTCTGGGTGTTTTGATCTCGAATTTTAAGAATGCTTTGGATAAATTGGATTGCAACATTCTATGAGGTTTCTGGTTAGATTTTTCCCTAGGCTTGATGGAAACTTTATGTCAATCCTAATCTTTTCTTCGCTAAGCGAAGCTAAAGTAAACCGTGCGATGATGATTCCATTCACCAATGTTTTGCATTGTTTTGCAAACCTCTTTACCCGCTGTGGATGTACTCCTTTTGGAATTTAATAGATATAGGGTCCACCTGGTTGTTTAGTCTATAGCGTTCGACCTTCAGGACCCGTAGTCGTACAATCAAACAATGGCACATGTGATTCTAGTTAGGGTAGATCACGGAAGTATTCCATTGGGTATTGTATTTCAACTTAGCACGTACTGTATGTTTCAGGTCTCCCCCACCGTCCAGGTCATACAGATGAGGGTTATCATACTTTGAAAAAACATGGGATCCTTAGATAATTGTACTTGTCTGTCATCAGTCACCCTTGGACTTGCAGTAATTATTATTCTCCTACTTTTGGTGTGAGTGTCCAAGAATTGTTTCGTCTCTCGTGTATCTGATACGTACGGTGTAAACTTAACTATCTTTACTATAGGCTACTTGTGTTTATTGTTTGCTTTTTCTTTTAGACATATGACAGGTAGCCAGTATTCTTCCCTTATGTTGAATACAATACTCTACACTACTGGGAAGGATGAGACATGAAAAATGTTCACTCGTGGAACCACTGTGAATCGGGATGCTTAGATTTTGTACCTGGCTCCAACTTCCAGGGTTCGGCTATAGTATGTTTACCCCTGGACAATTCTTCACAGTGACAAATTTCTTCAATGCTACACTATTAGCTCAATATATGTTATTAACATTTTCATCAACAGGTATGATTATTGGCATAAGCTTTACTTTGTCAGACATGGCATCCCAGGGCCCTTCCCACTTCCAATCATTGGAACAATTACATCTGTCACAAAGGTACAGTACAGTACATCTGTTTAAACATATGAACCGAATGAGCATGCTTTGTAATATAAAGTAAGACAGAGAGAGAGACAGAAAAAAAAAATTATTGCCTGGTGTAGTACGTACTTCCAGAAATGTATATCTCACCTGCTGTTGATATATTTACTGGACCACATGTACCTAAATAAACGGGAAAACTTTGTTTGCAGATCTGATAAGCTAGTGGCCAAAACTGCAGTTTAAAGTTGTATCTGTCCCAGATATGGATGGCAAAAAATTAGCCAGATAAAATTGTATATGGGCCATATAAAAGTTTATCTGGATTTTCTTTACATCAACCAGATACAATTTTATCTGGCCCAGATATGGATGCAATAAAATTTAACCAGGTAAAATTTTATATGGGCTATATAAGTTATATATCAAGTTATATCTGCCTAATTTTTTATCTGGCCCAGATTGAAATTCCAGATCTAGGCCAGATCTGGATTTTTATATCTGGCCCAGATCTGGGATTTCGATAAGGGGATTCGTATGATGTTTCTCTCTATCATTAAAATCTTTAATTATCACACAAAATTAACACCACTGTGAAATTGCTTCCGATTATCATTACTAAAGTACTGCCCACATAGGTGTTTATATGTTTATATTAGTTATCAAACTCTCTCTTAAGGATGCAACTTGACATGAATTCATTTGTCGGGTTTGTAAACATGTTACTTGAGACTTCAAAGTTTTTTAAGTTTTGTTGAGCTTCTGAGAACCTGACTTGTATATAAATTGTCTGTGTGCTAAATAATGCACTGTAGTCCAACATTTGTAAATACTGTACTATACTTTAACCTTTCTGAAAAATGATCTACCCCATATGGGAATGAAACCTTTAAGGAGAGCACAGTACTTGTGTGAGTTTTTTTTTGCCAGATTATTGATAAAGTCTTTCCTTTTTGTAAAACAATTTTGTTTTCCTTTCTTGTCTTTCCACCACAGGGCATGACATCAGATTTCATTGAGAAGAAAAGAAAATATGGCAAAGTGTTGGGGTATGTGTAATATTTTCTGGCTTTGTTAAAAGGGAGTGATTATCATATGTGTAAACATTGGATCCCATTTGATTCCACTGTGTTATTCATCAGGGTTCAACAAAAGTTGGCTTTTGCCATCTCTGCCCATCATTTTCTCAGCAAATTGTTGTGGTGCTCCAAAAATATGACCCTACCTATTGGCACAAATGCCACAAGCTTTTTTGCCTGTGCTGTAAGAACCCTTTCTGTTGACTTAGTCTATGTTTCAACTATATGTATTTGTTCAATAGCTCAAGTGTAGGAGCCTGGGCGATATCGGGAAAGCAACCCCTTAGTTACCATGGGAACAATTGGTGCAGCTGAAATTAAGTTTTGAAACCCAAGAATTGATTGTTTTGCAGGATTTGTATTTGTATTTGTTCATTGTTCTGTGAATAATTCGTAAGAATAAACAGTTAGCTGTTCTATTGAGCATGACATCAGATTGCATAGAGCAAAAAGAAATATACGATTATCAAATATAATCATGGGATTCTTTCGAACCCATTGAATTATACATGTAAGGGCTCAATAAAATGATGGCTTTGAAGTTTGATGATAAGATTGTATGCTAATATGTTTGCAAGGGCAGAAAATCTTCTTTTTGATTCCTTGCCGAAGGCAGAAGGAATCTATGTGATGGTGATGGTGTGTGTATGGGTGAGTGCACGTATGTGTGAGTGTATGTGACACTTGCTCATAAACGCTCTTATTTCAGAAGGATAACTAAGGTACATTTCATATTTGGTATGTAGATGCCCCTTAGGTAGAACTGGTTTGGAATTGTTGTTAAGTATTAGTCATCGGTTATTTGAGGTCAGCACAGGTCAAAGTCTGAAAACATTGTTTACACAATATCACAAGAAGTGGAAGATGCAGGATAGTGCAGATTTGGTGTGTAGCTTGCCGTGGGTAAGTAGACGATCCACAGTGATTTTCATTAATGTCAAAGGTCATTTGAGTTCAACAGGGGGAAGAAAGTGTGAACATTTGGTAAACATGATATCTCAAGGAAGGTCCCATATGCAGTACAGGTCTATTTTCTGCATGTTGTATTCTGCCCTAAGAATACCATCTATTGTGCTCTTAATATTTCATCCATATTCTTATCTTTTGATCCTTTATGATAAAATATCTTTCTTTTGCAGTCTCTCAATTGGCTTCAACGTATTTCTTATTTATGACTTGGATATGCTGAAGGAAATCCTTATAAGCCAATTTTCATATTTTCCAAACCATGCTGTAAGTTGTTGTAAACTCCTTTACCATTTCTTATCATTGTTAAATAAATTGACATTATGTAACATTTAAAATGCATGAAAGCATACAAAATAATTGAAAGGTACTTTTCCTGTATTAAAGAAATATATAAACCGAAAATTTACAACAAAACTTAAAGCGAGGAAAGATTTTAAAGTAACTGCTTATCTTTTGCAAAAGCCTATGTAGATAGATGTATACAAAAGTTAGAGTACCTTTTCATTTCAATCGTAGCAGGATCTTCTTCGGAGGTTAGCTGAAACGAAAACAGACTGAGGAAGCTTTTAAATTAAACAGATGGATAGACAGCTAAATTGGACAATTGAACAATGAATAGAGTAAATTGGACAATTGAACAATGAATAGAGTACATTGGACAATTGAACAATGAATAGAGTAAATTGGACATTGAACAATGAATAAAGCAGAATTAGATTGAACAAAGAGATGTAAGATGATTGGATTAAATTAAAGAACTGATGGATAAACAATTCTGCTGAAGGGTGTAACAATGGGTATTAATTAGTAACAGAGTTATTTATTTATGCTAATTAGTTATTATATCACAAACAAATAGCAAATCAGAAAACATCACCTTTTCATGGCATGGAACTCCACCAATCAGACTGTTACAAATAAAATGTTACGGTATTTCTCATTTTATTGTTATTTAAATTTTGTTAAGAAAAATATGTAAAATATTTGCTTTTCTGTGACCTTTAGTTTTGCAATTGAAAAAAAAAAATTGGCTGTCATACCAATAATACTGAAATAGCATGGTAGATAACTGATTCACAAACCAATGAAAAGGAATTGTAGCAACAAAGAAAATATTACTGATTTTACACTCTTTTTTTAATATTTTATGCAGAAAACCATGTTTGAAGATAAGCCACTCAACGAAGCGATCAATGTGGTCCGCGATGAACGATGGAGGGAGGTTCGAAACACTCTTAGCCCTGCCTTCAGTGGGAAAAAAATGAAACAGGTAAAAAGTGAATAAAAACACTCTGAACTAGACGCCCGAGATTGCAGGGCTCCCGAGTTGACCCGCAATGGGCGCGTTAGACCCGCATCCGATGTCACAAACCCGCCGACCGGAACATTCCGCTTGATTTCTCGCATCTGACTGAGTGGCGTGTCACAAAATTGAAAATATAATTCGTTCACACACACACACACAAGGTGTGAATATGACTTTACAAAGTTACCGTAATACCATACATTATTACAATAATATATAAATAACATATGAATCTCAAAATCTCAAAATTCCATTTAATATTTTTGGGGGCGGAGGGTGGGGGTGAGGGGGGAAACCCCTCTCCTTAACCATGTTGTGGATCACATGTACAATGATCAGCATTTGTGTCAGGAAAAGTTGAGTGCATCTTTCTTTCTGTTCTTCATGAAAGACTGGTCAAGAAATAGCATGCCTTTTCTTCATTTTGAGATTTAAGGGATGACTTTGTATTCTTATTAATTTGTATTTTTTTGAATTATAATTAGTAACAAGTATCTGCTATTGTTAATACATGCAATGACATTGCAATCAAGAAACCTGTGATTCAAGAACAAACAAAAAATCGCCAAAATGACTCAGTAATCAAAAGTCTCCTTCTAATCTTCCAGATCACTACAGTTTATTTTCGACCCCAAAAGCCAAACCTCTCTTCTTTTCTTCTCCTCAATTTGCTGCCTTCAAATGATAATTATTTAGTTATGAGAATAGCCTTATTGTCTAGCCCCCCCCCCCCACATCTATTTATCGTACTCCAGAACTCCCCACACTCCATCGATCTCCTCATCTTGTTTCTTCTAGTCAGTTTGGTCCCACTCATGAGATTTCAGTAAATTCCAATCAGCATAACAGAAGTCCCGTGAGCAGCTGTTCCCTGCTCCTAAAAGAAATAACAAACAAAAAATAACAAATAACAACAACAGTTTGCTCATAGCATCTAACAATACCAGAACATACCTGTTTTTCCCAGAATGATCCCTCAAAGGGATTAAAACAGGTTGGGATCAAACAGGGTTCCCCTCACTGTCGTATCGTAAACTTATGAATGGAGTTTAGAAGGTGAATTGTCTTGTTTCAACTGCTACAAAGATATCTAAAAATGTATTCTATACTTTGCTTATGTGTCTCTTTGTAACGTACAATAAACACAAGTGGTTTTGACAAATTTTTTTTGATTTGTTTTTTATTTTTGATTTGTTTTATTTGTTTATATTTATTATTATTATTTCAGTGGAATGGTAGTAAGAGAGGTATTTTCTTTTTGTTTGAACTGTCGTTTTATTTTTTCAATTTTTCTTTCAGATGACTGGCCGTATCAATGAATGCTGTGACCAACTGGTGGAGCACTTTCATAAGCTAAGAGGGCAGAAGGGCGGAATCCAGTGTCACGAGTAAATCCATCAAAGAGCAATTACAAATTTAAATCGGCTGGTTTCTATTTCACTCATTTTCAATTGAGATATATATATATATAGTAAGATCCTTATTTAACTTCTTGGGTGGGGGTGGGAGGAGATAGTTTTAAGTGAAATTTCAAGGCACAGATCACTACTGCAAAGAGAAAGGGGAAATAGCTTTCACAAATTTCACTACATTTCCACTTGTTACGTATACTCCCTCCTGACACCACTTTGATTTATCTAATCCAGTGCAAAGTCTGTACAATTCTCCCATACTGAAGTATACTGGAACTGTAGCAATTAGTGAGTGCTGGACTAAAATAAGGTGACCATATTTTCCTGACTGGGAATCAGGGACATTCATTGCGTGACTGATATGGGGGAGGGGTCTAAGGGGAGGGGGTGGAAAATATTCAAAGTGCCTAAGGTGCTTAGATGTAAAATGATGATACTTAGAAGCACTTTTTAAATCAATTTTATATTCAAAAATGTAGCTTTTTCTTAGATCATGTGAAATTCACTTACTTGACGTGGTTCTTTGAGAGCTTGTGAGTTCCTTGTGTCAAAAATTTGTGTTCTGTTCTGCGACTGCACACTTGACTAAATTTTGTTTTTACAATTATTTTACTAATAATGTGGTATATTTGAGAAGTTCCTGAACATTTTGACGAATCGGGGACATTTTCAGGGACACTTGTTCATCGGGGACAGCACGCTGTAATCGTGGACTGTCCCCGATAAATCGGAGACTTCTGGTCTCCTTAGACTAAAAGGTATCAATTTCTGATTGGTAGTTGATTCCCACCACCACCCAACATCGTAGCTACATCACTGTATAAATATACATTGCTTTTCTCACACATGTGAGATCTTGAGTTTTCAATCAATCAATCAATCAATCAAATCAAATCAAATCAATCAGATTCCACGGTAGTCCCTCTAGCCTCTAGATCAGGGGTGGGCAACCTTTTTGAATGAATGGGCCAGATATAAGGGGTGAAAAATTGACTGGGCCGCACCTAACCAATGACCTGCTGTTGATTTCAAACCTTTGATTCCGAGGACTTTCAAGCAATAAGTGTGTGTACTTAATCTGTGTTCACAAAAACATAATGTCAATACAGTACAGTTGATAATTAATCGGGATAATAGGCCTACCATACAACATCATTAGTGCCGATAAATTCTAAGCAGCTAGCTCGTTTTTGTGATGACGTAAAATAGATTGATTTTTTCTTTTTCTTGAGACATCTCGCAGGTTAAAAAAATATCACTGGCGCCCGCGGGCCGTAGGTTGCCCACCTCTGCTCTAGATAGTGTAACATCCCACTTTCCTAATTTCAGCCTGTACGGAGCCTTCAGCTTAGATGTCGTTGCAAACACATTCTTTGGAATGCAGATCGACTCCCAGAGAAATCCAAATGATCCATTTGTGAAGATGGCTAAAGAAGCTTTCAGCATCAGCATATACAATCCAAAGGTGCTTCTCTCAAGTAAGACCAATTAGCAATTTAATGATTCATCAATTAACGATTAGCGCTGCTGTCAATGTAATGTTACCGACCAGGTAATATGTTTTTCAATGTCCAAATAAAGACAGAAATACTTCTATAAAGAATTACGGAAATGTATTTAGAGGTTAACACTCGGAAGGCCAGATCGCAAGAGGCCGATCCTTGAACATGCAAGGCTATGCACCAAACAGTAATGATGTTGGTGAGCGACATATAAAGTAGCTCTTAAACGTATAGCATAATAATGTCACAGTCAATGGTTAGCATTAGAAATGCATTTACCAATATATACATATTTATATCTTTTCTGTCATAGATTGAATGAGTAGAAATTTTGAGTTATGTTTCTGTAGTACCTGCTACGTACACTAAGTATAAAAAGTGCAGAGCATAAAAAGGCACTTGAAGGTAATTACAGCAATTTAACCACCAATGTTTTCAAGTATTTTGAGCCCTGGTGTATGCCATAAGCATACAAAATACTGTTCCTATATATCTGCAAGTTTCCTGCAAGTTGTGCATAGACTTTTAATGAAAACATTTTACAAATTGTTCAATTATTTCTCTTTAATTTCTTCAAATATTCAGTCCTAATGCCACGTATCGGAAAAGTCTATAACATCCTGGTGTATGCAATAAGCATATAGGATACCGTTCCTATGTGTCTGGAAATTTCCTGCATGTTGTGCATAGAATTTTAATGAAAACATTTTGCAAATTGTTCAATTATTTTCTTTTTAATTTCTTCAAATATTCAGTCCTAATGCCACGCATCGGAAAACTCTATAACCTCCTGGGCATTTCAGTCACCAAGCCTGAAATTAAAAAATTCTTTCTCGACGTCATTTCCCGGGCAATAGAGCTGAGGAACGAAGAAGCAAACAAGGTACGTAAACTAAAAATCCAATTCTTTATCCCGTCTGGCTAAATTTATGAAAGGAGTGGAAGCATGTGAAAAGTTACTTTTCTCTTGAGAGACTCAGATCCAGTTCCCACCTTAAAACCAGGGTCACTTGAAACATTTTTAGATGCAGTGGCGTAGGAAGGTACTTTTGAGTGGGGGGGCTGAAGACTGATGGCCGGCCTGGGGGAGGGGTCTAAGGGGAGGGGGATTTTTTTTTGCATTTCCAGGTGGCCTCAGATGCAATTTGGTGCAATATAGCACACTTCAACACCCACTCCATTTTGTAAATAATTTTGCATTTTCACCTGGCCTTAGATGCAATTTGGTGCTCCAAATGAGATTTTTTTCTCATTTGGAAATGAAAAAGGGGTTTTCTGACATGGAAGCGGGGGGGGGGCGGAATGATACTTCCGCCCCCCATATTTTTCACTGGGGGGCTGGCGCCCCCCCAGCACCCCCGGTTCCTACGCCCTTGTTTAGATGAAATGATTACTTTTGAGGTAGAAAAATGTATCTTGAATTGTTTCATTATAAGTTCAGTATACTCTTGTATGGTGTAAATAAGTTAACTCCGTACATGATGAAAATAATCGACATTACTGGTGGTAAGTCACAACCCGTATGCTTTCTTTCAA
>KN894567.1:8989-25349 GCA_000934455.1 Apostichopus parvimensis
TTTTCTATATTGGTTGTCCATAGATGAAATTTTGTGCAACATTATGGGTATGTTTTGAAGTGAATTATTATTCAAATTCTGAACAAATAATGGGCTTAAAACCTTGAAAAGTGGGGCTGACGGGTATTGTGGGGTATTACGTAGAATTACCTACAAAAGTAATGATCCACAGGAGATGCGATGAGGTCGAACAACAGTGTGTGACTGGTGACAATCTTGAAAAAGGTTATGAATGAAAAAAAACTATTGGGAAAAACTTGGTTCTCAGGCAAAATTGTACATCTGGTTGGTCATTTTCAAGCCGGAGAAGTGCCATTTCCGGTGATCAAGGGGGCTATAAAAACCAGAAATTTTCTTGTACGATGCGCGCCAACTGATGGTGGCGCTCCGCTTTGATAGTAATTCGCCTGCATCCAAGCAAATGCCCCCCCAATATTTGAAACAAATCGCCGCCCCTGGGGGGTGGGGCATAGGGTTGTGGGTGCGCGTTTTCATGCACATGGGAACAATCTCAAGAAGTGGTGGGTGCGTCCTTTTCTCCTTTTTCTCTCTTTCTTCTATTTCTTTTCCCTTCCTTCCTTTCCTTCTTCCTCTTTTTCCCCCCTCCTTTTTCCCCTTTTTTCTTCTCTTTTTCTTCTCTTTTTTTCTCTCCTCCTTTTCTTACCCGGGGGGCGCGCGCCCCAACGGCCCCCCTGGATACGCGCCTGGTGTATCACCATTCCCCTTGGAAGGGTACAGATACTACACATGATCTTAGCCAATAGGCCGAGAAGCGTGGGTTAGTCTTTGATATCAAGGCCGTAACAACTCACTGGTGTGAATAGTGGTTTAATCTACCCGCCGTACCTGTAAGTTCTTGAAACACGTAGGTCAAAGGTCAACAGCTGATTTAGTAGAGCTAGTCAATACTGAAAATACATGTGGGTGTACAATGCGAAGGTGTTGTTCTCTTTAGTCTTATTTTTGTTTTGGCTAGACAGATTTTGTTCTCTGTAAGTCAGTACAAGCATAACCGTGGAAGTCATTCAGAAGCTCAGAATGGACTGGTTTTTGTAAAATATTTATTCGAGTGAAAAAGTGATAAATTGTTTCGATAATCGAGAGTAGGTAGGTCGAACGAATGTTATTGATTTCATTTTATCGGATTTATTGCCTGGAACTCCGCTTGTAATTGTATGTATAACGTTAGTCTAAGTTACATCAAGAGCTGTCACAACAACAAACAATAGAAAGGTCATTCAACATAGTCACGACGCTTTCGTATCGAAACTGTATTAAAAACTTTGACCATGAAAGTTTTGAGAAACTTATGATTTCTTTTACATTGTGTAGCTCTATAGTAACCTATTTTCAGCAGATTCAAACAAGCATAGATTCGTTTCTCAGGTGAAGTGGATAACTGCCTACCGTAGTGTAGATACATGTAATAAACCACAATTTTTTGTGCTTCTTTTATTGCACAATGTACAGTAGCCTTTATTCAGCATGTATTTGTCACACATAAACAGGGGTTTCATTCTATCATCTAGTTACGGTATCTTATCTGTTTGTATGAAACAAAAGTCATCATAGATAACATTTGTGTTAGTAAGGTATAGCTTATTTTCATTTTATTCAGTATTCATTGTGTCAGACAGTCACATTTTTTAGGTCCTGCATACTGACACAACTTTTTGTCATGTGTTTCAAGCTTTCAATTCCCAAACATTGTGAGCTCACATTTCTTTGATAATTGTGTAGCAGGCTATTGTGCTACTCACAGTGGTTCCGAATAGGCTATAGAAAGTTTAAAGAGTGTGAAGACTCCAGCACAAAGGAACTTCTCATGCCGGTAATCAGACCTAGTTTCGAATGAGGTGTATTACAGAAGTGTTAGACACCACCATCGATCCCAGAAAATACACACACAGCTTGCTCCTGTCGGTAATTAGACACTAGTGTAGAGTCAATACATACAGCTACGGTCAATACCCCACAACACAGTGTACATAGCAGCATGGACATCTCAGGTCTAGATAAAAGATAACAAGGTATCACGTTTCATTACTGTCTGCATTTTGTAGCGACAAGAAGAAAACGTCATTTTCAAGCAATGGGAAGTAAACTTTTTCAGAATGCGGCATGCCGTTTGGGGCGAGTCTTCAATGCCTCTAATGTGTGACACCAAACTTATATCATCATAAGTTGCACCATCAATGTACACAAGACAAAATCGTAGTAGCGTACTGATTAAGCAGAAAGCCACTCACGAATGGTAAAAATGGTTGCAAATATTATTAAACATACATATGCTATTTTCCATTTTGGTTTTGATAAAGATCGATATGAAATCATGACTGAGCATGGATGAGTCTACTAAAGATGACGATGATGATGAAGAGACTGCACAGACTTACCATCTGCTCTTGATGATGAAGGAAGCCTTTGAACCTCAAAAGCTTGGAGAAGTCTGCTATGAACTTGGAAGCCTAACTCAGTTCGGTACGTCAAAAGAATTATCTCTGTAAGAAACAAACACATCTTTAGTGTGTATATATGTTCAAATCTTGTTAACAGCTTCCACAAAGTGGATTTATCAAATTATACAGATTCATGAAAATTATTTTAAAATGGAATTTATCCCTGGACTGCAGTATACACTGCTTTTCTCTGGAATATGTAGGGAATAATTAATCCTCTGCTGCGTAGCAAAATTGGATGCAAAACGGGCAAATTGCTGCACAAATTTATACTTGTAGATAGCATTTTCAATATGTCATGCAAACCAACATGTTTGTACAATTTTACTTTAGAACTATCGTATAAAATTTCTTTTACACCTCATCCAAAGAGGGAATTATCTACAAATTGTTAAGGGCTGAACATGATGACCAAAGTTAAAGGGTGGGTTGGCAAAGGGGGGGGGGGGGGGAGGGGTTGGGAAAATAAAACTTCTGCCATGTGGTAGCAGTCATATAGTCAAGCTGAATAAAAATTGGCTTATAGCTGGGGAAATTTTGCTTAGTGTGTAATAATTAATTAGCATCTTAGCTGACATCCACCAGATGAGAAGTAAGGTTAATCCTGGACTTGGAAATCAAAGGATATCAAATAGACATCAAATTAGAGAAGGGATCCTGATCCAGACATGTTTTGTCCCACAGTAATTTATCATGCTGAAGGCTTTGAGTTTTCACTCATAGCTGCAATGTTAGGGAACTGCTCCTTCTGATTGTATTCTACCCTTCTTTTTAGCCATTAAGGGTTCCAGTCGGTCAATGAACTACAATTATGATGCAAAAGATGTCAACGCTTTAACTGTAATCAGCTTCTAAAGTGCCAAAATACTTCCACTTTTGTTTCTGTTCAATCCCACTTGATCATCATGGACTTCCTGTATTGTTCTTATATATGCAAATATTACTTTGATTGTAATTATTTTTGGGGGTTTGCTTTCATTTCTGTCCCAGTATTTGCTTTTGTCTACTAAATTAAACACTTGAAGCAGAAAACCTTTGTCCGTTTAATATACATGTACAGTAGGAATATAAAGAATATGGCAGGATTTTCAAGTGGTGTTCATGATCTTATGTTTATTCTGCTGCAGAGAAATGTGTGGACATTATGGAAGAGTATCATGCACATGTCCTCGTATTGGAAATGATGGAATCCCTTCGTCAGAACAGTGACAACCAATTGGTACGGTGACCTCATCTTCCGCTTACCCTTATCATCATCAAACAAATTTATGTTAATTTCATTCTAATATTATTTCAATTATTAACCAATTGACCAGTGTGAATTACTGCAAGTTTACTAATCAGTAGCTGTGTGATATTTGACTTTTTTCCCACAATAAACCGTGTGGGACAAACTTAAATCAAAGAATCAAAGATCATTCAACAGAAGTTTGTACAATTTGAACCAGACAAACTTATCATTGTTTAGGATACAGTGTCTGCCCAAGTACACAATGATTTAACTGTGTGTCAAGTTTACGGAGCTATACAGGTTTCTTAAAGATGGCACAGATCACACAATTCACCCAAATGGTTGTTCTTTTATTGCCTATAAATACTGCAAGTAAGCAAGACAAGTTACCACCTGGTTAAGAGCAATTTATAACAGAGGGTATTTAAAGGGTGTGAAGACTCGCAAAGAAATGTCTCATGCCGGTAATCTGACCTCGTTTCGAATGAGGTGTATTACAGAAGTGTTAGACACCACCATCGATCCCAGAAAATACACACACAGCTTGCTACCGTCGGTAATTAGACACTAGTGTACAGTCAATACATACAGCTACGGTCAATACCCACAACACAGTGTACATAGCAGCGATGGACATCTCAGGTCTAGATAAAAGGTATCATGTTTCATTACTGCCTGCATTTTGTAGCGACAAGAAGAAAACTTCACTGCAAGCGACGGAAAGTTAACTTTTTCAGAGTGCATCACGCAGTTTGGGGCGAGTCTTCAATGCCTTTAATTGACTGGATAGACCCCAATTTTTTATTATTTTATTATTGTCATCTTTAAAGAGGGTAGTCCTGCTCAGTGCAGAAGCACTGCTTTCCAGAGGAGCCCTCAATACAAAATACAGATGCAATAAATCATAGTTTAGTGTATTAGATCTTCCATCCTGGAAACGATAAAGCATCCAAATACAGATTACACCAGTTTCATGGACTGTCAAGCGCTCTGCACTGTATTAGATGGAGACATTGTAAAGGTATCACACATTGCAAGAAGTGGAGAATTGTGTGGGTAGACACAACCATAGTATAATTTACATACATACATACATGTACAGAATAGCCTATCCTACAACATGTACACTGCTATACTGAACTGCATTGTTGTTACAATATGTACAGTTAACATGCAGTTATGGTTATTAGGCATATTATTCGTTTGTAGATCTTGATTAATAAAAAACTTTAGAGAGGATGATGCACTTGTTGCAAAATGTCACCTTTAAAAATGAAACTTAATTAGTATATCTTCATTTGGCAAAAAGAAATGGCATCGTTGTAGTAATTCAGTAATGTTCAGAACTGTATGAGTTGCACGTTCATAAAATGGAAAGAATTAATCTTTCCTGTTATCTTTCCACTCCTTTGCTTCTGCTTTGAAGAGTGATTATCTGGCACTCTGCCTGGGGAAGATCTTTATCTTACTAATCTACAGTGAATATTTATATTATTTCTGTCTAATTATGGTCCTTTGTTTTCCAGGCTGGTTTATGTACTATCAACTCTATGATGAAAGCAAGTCAAAAGCTTCTAAATCTGATTGAAAAGCAAAATATTGTCAGGTTTGTGAAGTCCCTCAATATTTCTCCTCAGATTCATGATTTTATTTGCTTATCATGAGTACTGTAAGCTTTTTAGACAGAATAGTGTGTGTCTGTCTATCTATCAATGCATCTATCTGTCTATCTGTTTACAAAATTACAAAATGCTTAAACCTTTGAAATGCTTTGTATACTTTGAAAATGCTATGATGGTGGATGTTATGGGCCATTTGTGAACTGTGGTCACAGGTCATTTGAGAATCATTTTAGTTGATTGTTAGAAAATAAATTATTCAAGTTATATATTTATAATTAAAATAATTTGATTAGAGAAAGAGTACATGCCATCGGGCATCCACCTAAATTTCCCATAATTGTAGTTGAGTATACATACTGTAGTCATGTGGGACTGTAAGATCAAAGGTCATCTTTGGTTTAATTTTCGGGGTCAACTCCGAAAATGTGTACTTTCTCTACTAATCAGGGATTAAGCAAGAAATTAAGTGGTATGGAATTCACCTCCTGTGGCTATATTTGGATGCTAGTGTGAGAATTATGCACATTCCCAAAATCACAGATCTTTCGCCAGCAGATCACATAGCAACCAGTCCTTTCTATATTTATCAATAATTTGCTTCCGGTACAAGGACCACACCTAACGACTTTCAAGAATATCTGTTAATGTATCTCCAGCATGTAACTACAGTATGATGTCTGTTTAGTTCTAAATGATATGACTGCATTCACGTTATGTAGTAAGTAAGGAAAAGCATTAGTTCAGTACCAATCTATGTTTTCCTTCAACTGCAAATAGTGGTGAAACAACAAAATAGCCCATCCTCCCTCCATTGGACCAGGGCAATTTTGAGATCATAGATGAAGGAATTCATTCATGATCTAAAATTTGTATTTTTTATCCTCGCCGACAGTGTCATCAATGATATTTTGGGCAGATACGAGAATGATCCACAAATACAGTCAACGATTTTCCAGACTATCAGTATTCTCGCTGAGTTTGGTAACTAACTATACTTCATCTAAATTCCTCCTGCATCACATTTTGTTACTCCATTTTCTAAGTTGCTCTTTTTACTTTATCAATTAAGATTTAATCTCTGATTCTGTTTTTCTCTTTGTTAAGTAGAACTAAATCTTGAATTATTTGACTAGCTCAGTTCCAGAGATCATAATCCATTTCTCATCAAATTTCACTGAAGGCTACTTGCATCATTTTGGAACATGTTGTTTTGTGACAAAATGAGAATATTTAACTTCATCAATTATTGTGCATTGGTTTTTAAAAAAGTACACCAAATTGGATTAGCCAAGACTTGTACCTGTTAGTAACTAGTTCTTCCTTTTATTTGTAGTAAAGAATAAAGGTTTTCTTTCTACTTTCTGTCAATGGTTTTAGAAATGACAGTCATTTACTGTGTGTAACCTTCTTTAGTACATTTAACTGACTATAGGTCAAATGTTATGACCTTGCCCCTCTTCTCATCTCATGCGAAAAAGCAGCCACTTGCAAGCAATTAACAGACAAATGTTACAACTTGCTACATGTGCTTTTATGATTTCGATATCATCACACTGAAAATTAACAGAACAGAATGGATTGTAGTAAAGAAACAAGATAAACAAATGACTAAAACATTGTTGTATTGTGTATTTATTTTCAATCTTTACTGTTTCTCATGATATGTAGTTTGGAACATCTGTCAGAAAGTTAAGAAAAACACAATTTTGATCACCAGCTGTTTGCTTTTCAGTAGCTGATTTGTTTACATTTTGTAATTGAAAACAATAACACAGAATGGATTGAACTAGGACAAAAAAGTAAATCAAAAGAGATATTCATTTCCAGCATCTTTATACTTTTAATTAAGTTTTGGTAGCTTTGACTCTCATATCTAGTTGCAATATTTGCATTATCTACCTTTGCTATTTAGGCCAGGTAATAATCTTCCTTGTGATATCTGTAACTGAAAGATTTGATGAGAATCAAGGCAAACCAGCAAGCTAACCCCTAGAAAGGTTAAGGGTTTTTGCTCAGAGTCATCAAATCCGATTTTGTACATATTTAAGATATTTTCTTGACTCTTCCATCTGGCTGTGCATGAAGTAAGAATCACCTACCAGTATAACTAAGCAGCGCAGATCTAATAGCTACCTACTGTACCTGTTGTTTAAAGGCTGGTGGCAATTTTCAATAAAATTTAGTGATAATAGCGATTCAAGGTTGTTGAGTAGAATTGCTGGTTTTCTAACAGAGGGTAGGGGAAGTTGAGGGGTCAATCAAAAGAACAGTGTTATAAAGTTAAGAATATGTATGTTAGTATATAGGGCACTATTCATTCTCCACCTCCAGTACTATGTCAGTATTAAGTGATATTATTCATACCTTCAGTATTGGCAGTGTGTTACATATATCTATACTATCAATAGTATATATATACTATACTATTGATACATTAATACAGTAGCTCTTCCTTATCCCCAGTAGTATGGGAGGATGTTATGTTATTTATTCTCTGTCTGCAGTAGTATGGCAGGATGTTACATGATTTATTCTCTTATCTCCAGTTGTATGGGATATATTACGTTATTTATTCTCTCTCTCCAGTAGTATGGACGTTTGTGTTGCTATTCATTCTCCCCTCAGGAGTATATAATATTAGTACAGTATGTAATGTAATATTCACATCTAGGATTGATTCAGGTTTTTCAAGATTGTGCATGGTTTTGACAATTTATCCGTTACCGACTTTTTCATGTTTGCTAATAGTAGTTGTACCAGAGGTCATTGTCTTAAACTCCAAAAGTCACAAAGTAGGATTAATATGCGGCCGAATTTTTTTCTAATAGGGTTGTGAATGAGTGGAACGGTTTGCCTGAGGAAGTCGTACTTGCAAGTGGTGTCAATGGGTTTAAGAATGCTTTGGACAAGCACTTTAAGCATTGTAATCGGGTCTGAGTGTTTGTGTCTTCAGTTTTTTTTCTCTCTCCTATAGGGTCCTTGATGGGGACTTGAGTGTCCCACCTCAAGTTGTTTTTTGTTATCAGCTTATAATACTATTTTACAGTTGGTTGGTACCATGTGATAAAAACACTGCATGTTGCTTTAAGGTTTGGTGAAGGATATATACGGTGTAAATTCAAAATGGACAGTATGAGAATAGAATGTAATACAGTATTACAGTACTGTAATACATTAATACAGTACATGAATGTAGTAATAGTGAATATGAGTACATATATTTTGTCACAGAAAACACTTCCAAGAACAAGTCTTACAAATCAGTGTATTGCTATTGAATACCCAAGGTTCCCAGTCCCACACGAACTGGAAAATATGGGAAAAGCCTGGAAAAAGCGAGGAAAAGAAAAACTTTTCTGGGTCATGAAAGTCTTTGAATTTGGAAGGTTAAGTCTGGAAAATCAAAGAAAAATCCTCATTTGTACACTTGCAAGGGTTTTAGGAAGACTGAAATACAGTTAACATCATAAGTCAAACTGGTGGAAAGTTATGACTACAGTATGTCATGTTTGGGGTTCATGGCTCATTGAATGTCCTCCTCACAACAAATTATTGAACGTGGTTAGCATACATGTTCCAGTCTGGGATAAATTGTTATGCTTACTATAGGTAGCCTAACATTAACTCAATCATGTGTAGGCTTCATAGTAAACTGTGAGACACGTTTTTGGTTTTGAAAATGTCTGGAATTTAATTGGTTCTTAAAGCATGGGAGCCTAGAACACCATAACTCATTTTGTTTACCCTATTGAATTAAAGCATTTAAAGTCTCATCACAAACTGCCTTTATTTGGTTCTTCCTAACTTCAGGTGAATCAAGAACAGTGCTTTTAGAGGAGCGAATAGATGACTTCATCTTAGAGAGTATGCAACGTGATCAGTTTACATCTGATGTATCGCTACAGAGTACTGCCTGTAAGGCTATCAGGTGTCTATTGATTGGCAGTAAGTTATTGAAGCGAAAATCTTTGAAAAATTTTAGTTTTGAAGCTTTGAAAAGTTAATTGATCATTTTCTTCCTTGTGAATTTTAAGTACTAATTTCACACCAATGGTGTCAAGAGTTTACAATTCCGACATGTGAAGTGTTGTCTATCAGACTTGTGGTATGTTAAGGATATCCCTTAGACATGAACAAACCTGTTGTGGTTTTTTGTACCTGAAGTAAAATTTTGACATACGTGCACAAAAGAAGTGATATGTTACTGATATATTTAAAAGCTGGGTGGCTAAGAATGAAATCAAATGAAATGAAATAATGGGTGCACTTTCCTACAGTAGTCTTTATTCTTTTAGGTCAAAAGGTCAATTGTGGTGACCTATTTGTGAACACTTATCTCTCAAGCAAACTATTATATTATTCAACAGTACATGCAGTTGTCAGGAGAAAGGTTGTAGATGTAAGGTCATTGTTTTTGCAAGCAGTGGTTCTAGTGGTAAACAGGAACAATTTATCTTAGAAGTAGTTACTATCCCCTCCCGCTTACCTCCCCCCTCCCCCTCCCTCAATTTTGTATTCCCCAACAACATTTTCCATTAGCAGTTCGTACATGGGTTGTAAGTAATTCCTGGGCTAATAGTGATTGATATGTCATTGTTAACATAGCTGCTGTGTTAATAGCCAAAATGTTCTAAACGTCTTGTGGGTTCTTTGTGATGAGAATGTTAACCAGAATGCAATATTCTCTTCTCTCTTCAAAGATGATAACTTGCAAATTGAGTTTGTGGAGCAAGACCATCACAAGGTTTTCATCAATCTTTTGTCCAGCCATCATGATAATCCATCAGTATTGGAAGAAGCTATGCTGTTGCTGGCTCTTCTCGCTTCTCAAGGTATGAACCCTATTCCTAACACTTCCCAATCCAACCCACACCCCTCCCCCACCCCACCCTACCCCACTCCATCATTAAGATAAAACCAAGTAAAGTTGCATTTGACAAATTAGCCATTGGACAAGCGAATTGAAAAATCAGTCATGGGACAAAATGATTAACAAACGTCAATTGAACAAGAACTTGAAGAAATGCCAAACTAAACTGTTTGTAGTAAGCTTAAAGAGGGTTAAAGTCAATTTTCAAAAGATAAGGACCGTTAAGCTATATCAAAGTTGTTTACTTTAGCATTGGGTCTAGGTTAATCATTTAATCTGTCATGTGAGAAGAGCTGATTTAAAGTGTTTTCTTTTATCAGGATCATTTATCTCACTTTTGAAACTTGAGATCTAAATCTGGCCTATTTTTTATCATAATTTACTTTTCTGACACACTAGACATATTGTTTTATGATTGTGGGGTGGGGTGGGGGTGGGGGGGGGAGGTGAGAGGAAGGTGGACAGGGTGAGGGGAACGGGCACTTACTTTGGACATGCAGAGTTGAATTTGCTCAATGGGTAAAGATGAACAGAAGCTGTACTTGAAACATGAATTATTAACTCAGCAACGTTAACTGATTACACTTAGGTTATAGTTCTGCCACTGTACTGTTTATGTATAATAATATTTCTCATAATTGTTTTTTTTTCTAGAGGAAAAGTATGATTTCATCTTACAAGCTTCACAGTATCTCATTGCGGACATTATGAAATCTTATCCAGATAATGCTGAGTTACAGATAGCAGCTTGTGTATTTCTGAAAAATCTCGCAAGGACAGGTAAGCTACTCGACTTTTGATTCACACAAAGATACAACTTAGTTAACTCAAATTAAGTCAAAAGTTTGTCACTCTCTAGGGAAGTATTTATATATTTTTATATTTCCCACTAATTATGATTAGCTATGTACAGCATGATGAAGTGTTCTATATTTGTATAAAAAAAAAATGCTTTCAAATGGAGATCAGATTGCAAAAGAGTTGTAAAATATGTCTAATTGAAAAGAATTAGAAATAAATGTAGAGGAGAGCGATGAAAGAAAACGAAGGACACGAAGAAAAAAATCTGGAGCAACTGGTAGCACTGAAGTCTGCAGTTTGGTCAGTGCGAATCTCTCTCCCTCCCACCCCCACCCCACATCCCACCTCCTGGTGCAGATTGCGAAGATTCAAATAGCATGAACATTTGTAAAGGAGGATACATATATGAAATATACCAACAACATTTTATGTGAATGGGTGGATTAGGAGGTACTGCTTCTCCTGGGGATATAGTGGTGCAGCATTTATTGGGGAGCGATATTTTTGTATTTTGTGTTTAGAGGTGCAGAGAGGCTACCAAAGTGTAGAGTAGGGGGGGGGGGGAGAATTCCTCCTATAATCCCTTCCCCTCTGTATGCTCCCTCCCGTTCCCCTCCTCTAGGAAGCTCAAGGCTGTGCCACTGAAAGCAAGCTACCTTAATGCAAGCTTCAGTTTCTTGACTCCCTCCACCGCTTGAAACTACCATAAATGAATGTTACTTCGCGACGGTAATGATCGTAGCAAATGTTAGAATTATTATTATTTTTATTGCTTTATGGTTTCATCTTTCATTTTCTTTCAGTTGATGATCAGCAGTTGTTAGTTGTTAAGGGGATTTACCCTCTAGTAGTTCATATACTCCGTAAGTTTCACATTGAAGTCAAGGCCCAAGTAGCAGCATTAGAAGTTCTCGACAAAATTGGTGGGTAAAAATCTTCATATTTGCGAGAAGTGGTTTGTTTCATTATATAAGGATGTTAGGGGACTGGGGTTAAGAGTGGATCAAATTGTTTAGTTTCCATGGCCAAGCTCTATCAGGGTAACTTTGCTGTAGAGTGTCAGGATATGTAACTGAAAAGAATTTGATACATTAACAAAAAAAAGCAAGAAGACAATATTAGAAGAGATATGCTAATTTAATCAGTGTTATGCTTTCTGTTTACACTTTCGCTAACCTTGCCTGCGAGGACTTGGCCTCATAACTACCCAAACTGTTCAAATTCCACCAACTATGCCGACTATACCACACTGTTAGTATAAGCAGGAATGGGAAGAATGTTTCCATGTGATAATAATAGTAATAATAATAATAATAATAATAATAATAATAATAAATTACACTTATGTAGCGCTTAATACAGCTTTCAAAAGCGCTTTACAAAGTAGGAAAGAGACAAAGGAAACCAAGGGGAAAAAAAGAAACTAGGAATCAAACAGAAATGTTTTAAGATGTCTAATGTGATTCTATCCACAATGCATCTCATAAAATTGAACACCTTATTTAAGAATCGTTTATTTGTCAATTATGAGTCATATCTTTTTTTTTTAAGATTGCATGCAAATCTTACTAAAATCAAATGGATGTTTCAATGTGACCAATTACAATCACATTTATCTCTGTTATTAATCAGTCAAAATTATTGCAAATAAGAGACCAATTGAAAAATGCAAACTTTAAAGAAAGTAGATCTTCATGACCACTCTTTGTTTTTTGTTTTAACTGTTATTTCTGCAGCTGGTGCAGTTTTGACGTCACCCACATGGCTAGGATACAGGTTGAGTGATATATGTTGGTTGGAAGAATCCTTCTTAGCCATGACGTACCATCCAGGAAGCATTCCCTGCCAGGTAAACAACATCATCATAAAATCCAGAAATGAGGTTATGATGTTACCATGTGTTACGATGTTAGAAATTAAGGTAGTATGGGCACAAAAGAAAGTAAATGAGAAGGAACAAAGGTTACAACCAAAAGTGTAATTTCTTGCTTTCTTTCTACTGAAATGGATGGCTTTAAACAACATAGAAGAACTTACATACTAGTCATTAAAACATTAATGTTTAAGCCTTAACACTCCTAGAGGTACACCTGATTGGCCTGGCTTTCGCTGGTTTTATCCTCATAAGGAGTCACATCCCAGGGAAGTTCGTAGCAGGTTGTAGATCAGGGCTTAAGACAAATTTTTTCCCTAGTCAATAAAAAAAAAGCTTCTAGGAAAGTAATAGGTATGATGAGGAGTAGGTAAAAATATAAGGCACGGCCAGTATGTAGACCATTGAGAATGGTGTGGTCTGAACATAAAGTTAAATCATGATGATATGAACTCCGGATAACTGCAGAATCCTTCTTTACGCTGATGTACCATTCCATGCCAAGTAAACAAGAATATTACAGAGTCCAGAAAAGAGGTGATAATGTTATCAGGTCAAAGGTCATGCAAAAGATAACCAATAACATACACAGCTAGATATGATGTTGTATAGCAAAGCGTTTTTTGGCATTTGCATTAAATCATAAATTTGTCTATAAAGCAATGGCTATGAAACATGCTTGTTTTGAGAATATTACAGTGAGCCTTCACAAGGATAGTTTTAGGCCACTTTCAGATGATTTCTGTTGATAGTTTTTAATCAAAACAGATTTATTGCAGCCACTAACAATAAAGAAAAAGGAGAGGTTTCTTTTTATTTCTGACTGTGATCATAAACAGTTGAAATTCATGAAACAGATCAAAATGGGAGCAATTCCTTAATCTGCGTTGACTGCCGAATCATTACAGCTTTCCTTTTACTTAACCTAAAAGCACCCGATCATAGATATGTCACCGGCTATTGTTGCTAAGTGCTTTGATATCAAAGAGATTCCATTTCACCGAGTCAAAAGAACCAACAAAATTAATTATTATTGGGAGGAGTTTGTAAGCTAAAAAAAAAAACTTGAAGAAGGGTTGCAAATTTTCTTATTTGAAAGGCAGTTCTTAAGAGCAAGTTCTCAGAAGATTGAGAAAGGAGCTGAAATGTTTTGTTGAAATACCACATATTAGATCAGATTCACATTGAAGTATTCTGAAATGTAACCAATCTTTCATAGATCTTGATGAAAAAAGGTAAATGATTTTGATGGATATTGACTGGTTTTGTTATGCCATTATCTTTATAATATTATCTGTACATCCAAATTTCAAGAAGAGAGAATTTTTTTCTTGTTTGCTAAATTTTCATTTTGCAATGGAAATCTGCCAAGTAAAGCTTTGCTCTGGGAATGCATACTATTTTCTATCCTGTGTCTTTTCTATTGCTCAGCTTAATAGTAATACTACTATAGAGTCACATGGTTTGAAACGCTATTAACACAAAGCTTGCTTAAAATTGTAGGAGGTGTAGAATTGCTATTTAAATGCTTACCTCTGCTTTGTTCTCTATTAATATTATTATTGAAAGATTTTCAGTTGTAAAAAAAAAATCTTTCTGCAAAATTTTATTATTGCATTCTTGTAGGGAAATATGTTTCCTCATTTCAAATGCCTCTTTTTACTTATATTGAGCATACCTTAAACAGAATGTGCCATATCTGTCACCACAAGTGTAGAATGCTAGAATGATGACCTAGCTTTGAACTACATTTGATGACTTTTATGTTGAAGATGTTTTGAAGAATTTGCCTTTGAAGAATTAAAACCTTCTTTAAAACTTGTCTAGTCTCACTGAAGTTTTTGTTGGACAAAAATAAAAAAAATTAAAAAAGAAGTTGTCTAAATTCGAAAAATTTAGACAACCAAGCATCATTTGGTGCCTTCAATGAATCTTTGTTGATTGGAACATCTTTGTTGATAATGATCCAGAAACCAAGGTTGTTTTTCTTTAGTATGTTGGATGTTTAGATGTGAAGAATATGTCACATGGATACTTTAAGCTCGAGATTATTGCAAAGAGGTCAGAAAGATAAAAAAAAAGCAATCATGAATAAACCTTTGAAGCTAGTCTTGAAATATAGACCAGTTAATAGCCAAAAAAATTGTTTATTAGTCTTCCATGTACGACACATATCATCTGAAAATCGTTACGTTCTATGACATTTGAATTGAAAGTCATGCAATGCTGCAAATATTGTTTGCACAAACTAACATTTTCCTTGCATTCTGCTAACATTTGCCACACAGGTTTTAGCATGCAAGGTACTCTGCCATCTCTTGGAGAGTCAGCCTAATATATTAGATGCTTTAGGAGAAGATGACAGGTAAACATAAAATGTTTGTGTGTATATTAACAGGAAGAAGGACAGTCGTAGTGAAGGCACCAGGGTGTTTAGAGAGCATGGGGGGAAGCATGGGGGGAAGCATGGGGGGGGGGGTTGGACATACTAAATGATTCACTTGTCAGAAGGAACCTTTGTATATAGCCTTTGCTATCTGCTTGTTTGACCAGTGCATACATTGTTGATTGTTTCAAATATTTCATCACAAACTGAATATTCTTGTGTTGCTAGAACAAAAGAGAAACAAAACAATGAAAGATGCACTTAAAAAAGAAGGAAAAGGACTTAAATAAAAGAATACCAGATGGACAACATTAAGCATTGTCAAGGCAAATGTCCTCATCAGTTTGTAGAAATAAAATGTCAGAAAAAGGGTTGAGGGAAATATTAGCGAGACCATCAGCTCGTGAAAATAAAAGAAAGAGAATGCATCTCATCAGGTAATATCTTTGATCTAATTTTCTTTGTTTTCTCTCTTTTCTTTGTAGTTGATATCTGAAACTGTAATTCTTTATTTTTGTCGTAAATTTCAAAAAAGAAAGCAATTTGTGCGGTAACAACATGTAAACAATGTGATTTCTTTCGCTATGTCCTTGTTTTATTTCTTATGGTAATTTGTGTTTACTTGGTTACTTTGTTTTCTTTGTGTGTAAAATAGCCATTTCAGTTTCCTAAAAATCTTCTTATTTTTGCTTGAAGATAAACAGTGCTAACCTAAAGGCTAACTTTGCATTTTTACTACAACTAATCTTTCCTCTGTATATGCAGCTTGGTTTGCTAGTGTCTAAGAATCTTTAATAATTATCTGCTGCACTCCTGTATTTGTCACTGTTGCAAAGTTTTGGTTTGTAGTACACAATGACTAACACTATGGTGTGATCCCTGGTTACACAATGACTCACACTGTGGTTTGATCCCTGGTTACACAATGACTAACACTGTGATGTGATCCCTGGTTACACAATGACTAACACTGGTGTGATCACTGGTTACACAATGACAAACACTGTGGTGTGATCCCTGGTTACATAATGACTAACACTGTGATGTCATCCCTGGCTACACAATGACTAACACTGGTGTGATCCCTGGTTACACAATGACTAAGACTGTGGTGTGAT
>KN894568.1:6447-16660 GCA_000934455.1 Apostichopus parvimensis
ATGCAACTTGCAAGGCCTCAGAAGTGCCGTTTCCGGCAATCTGAGAGGCATTATTTGCCAAAAATTTTCTTGTACGCTACGCGCCAACCGATGGTGGCGCTCTGCTTAGATAGTGTCACGTGAACTTTCGGGCACAAAAAGTTCTGCCCCCCCAAACTGAAATGGTCCCGTACGCCTATGAGTTCCATTATACCGATACTACACCATGCAATAACGGAGGCTGGATTACTGAAAACAAGAGCTGTTGCTTTACTGCTTACAGGCGCGACAAAAAAGAAATGGATGGATACAAATGAAAGGTTTGTAAAAGGATTAAAGTATTGTATTAAATTTTTTGCGGGCCATTAAATTTTCAGCGGTGGATAAAATTGTTAGATGACTCGCTGAGTAGGATCCAGGAAGCTGAATGATGCATTGTGACCGCATGGACATCTTAGTTATAGACTGAACAATAATCCAATAAATATGTAAATGTAAAAATGTTTTATTTTCAGGGTGCTTCAGCTATCTTATCATTCTTATCGTTCAATGAGTACACCCATCTTTTGTCTTCTCCAAGAAAAAAACTTAGCAGGCTAAGATGCTGGTGATTGCAAACGGTCCTTAAGAAATGAATTATAAAGGCCCAAGTGGACCGACTAATAATTACCACTCGTTTTGGATTTTTCAAAGCTGCAACTTTGTGGACCCTCCATGTCTTGCTGAACATTGAACCGAAACTCAGGACGAAACCGATAGAGAGGAACCATACACGCATCTGCATAGAAAAAACAATCACATGGTTTCATTTTTCATAAAAGCCAATGCTCAAATTGATTTGTCACTTAATAAATGCATCAAACCAACTTACATCCTTCTAATTTTTTGTAACAAAATAAAAACTAAATTGCTGCGTGTGTGTGTGTGTGTGTAAAGGATCCCAGTCAATTCTGAAAACTTTGTCAACCGGCATCATTTGGATTATTAGCATTAACAACATTCAAAGAGCAAATCATAACTGTTTTTACAAAACATTATGGGACTTTTTGTTCATCAATTGAAATTAAATTTGACTAACAATGCTAATCAACTTCCACTGCATAAATGCTTTTCTAGCTTGATGGAATTCAATAAACTAGCACTTTTCTCATCAACTGTGGTCGGTCTCTTACTCCTGCAAGTCATGAAATGATCTTCCATTGCACATCCCAAAAGCAGGTCTGTTTAAATACACAATGTGTAATGCAAGAAAACATGAACCTTCACTGTTTCAATCGCAAATTTAATGTATTTTGTGATTGCAACAGTGAGTGATGCTGCATTTTGGAGAGGAAGTTTCCTTGCCATGAACAAACCAACATTAAATAACCAACGATGAGATCTAAGAATGCTTTATAAATAAATTCCTCTTAGCACTTAAAACATGAGCTAAATATTCACTGTACCATGAATGAAAATAATGATTTGGAAAAAAAATGAAAACTATAAAAAAAATAAATAAAACAGAACATAAAAGAATAAAATTGATAAGTTTGAGATTTTTACTGTACCACTTAAAATGTTTTCACCATTAGTCTGAAAGAATACTAAGATGTAAAAACTATCAACATTTCAAAAATAACTGCTAAATCAAGAAACATTGAGACACACAAAAATGTATTCTTTTCTGCTTGTCCATTTTGATGCAAGGAAAGTTGAACTACCAATTGACAAGCAGAGTTAATAACTGAAAGAAATTAATTTTTTGTCTCCATTAATTTTTGAAAAATTTTGAGAAGATCTGATTTTAATCGTTGATTAATACATTGTTTACCTGACAAAATCTGAGAAAGATATACTCATCAATGATTCCAATATCCCATCCAGCTAAACAGGTTGAGCAGTAGATAAAAACACAGCCGATGATAATCAAACTGTTTAAGTTTGGACTGGACATCTTGATAAATCTAGACACAAAAATCGAAAAATTTATGATAAGCAAGTTACGAGGTGACGAAAGTATTTAGGCGATGACGTGTAACTTTCTTATACTTCTGTTATTTTCCAAGTAATAGCCAAATGTCACTTTTTTTCTATCAAATATATGTATGCTGCAAAACATAACAATGAACTGCTTTTTCAATCCCACAACTTTTATGTTAATTAAAAAATTATAAAATAGTTTTCTATGGATAGTCTTTGATGATTTTTCTTTTAATTTAATAAATAGAATCCTTTCACAAAAGAAAAACCCTTTACTTTTGATTCTTGTAGTAGATGTTGAAGATGAGACAGACAATGGCTAGGAGGATCCCTAATCCAGCCAAGGAACAGTTAATGACGTAGACGATCGTTGGGATCCCTTCATAGATCTCCACCCTTGTAAAGATCACTTCTGGGGTGTGGTCCAAAGGTACTTCACCTCCTACGACAGACAGACATATAGACATACAGACAGACAGACAAGACAGACAGACAGACAGACAGAGAGAGATGAGACGAACATAAAATGAAAGTGAAAATAGTCAACCAAGTAGATAAGGTAATAAAATAAGTTCAGGTCTGACAATTAGTGACGGGTTTACCATACTTCATCTGCAGGCAGGAGGACAAGTTGTCATGACCAGGAGAAGGTTTCTGAGTTTGAGGGTTTTCCCCCATGCCCTTTAAATTATTTTGAATGTATCTTTAAGGAATCTGGTACCAGATTTCAAGCTAAACATTTCCCATCTCAATGTAAATTTAGAATGGACGAAAGAATGTTTCTTTATAATTGTCAAGTTGTCTTTCTCCAGGGTGTTACTAAAACGAATGACAATTGCGTTACACATATTACGAATGACAATATGTTGTACACACTAAAAAATTGCGTTAACTAAAACGAATGACAGTGAATGACAGCACAGACATTTGCTTCAACCGGATATCACAGTTCAGACTTCATGGGTATATTAAAGCCACGCAAACCGAGTGGACGCGAAGTGCGTGGCTTACAGATCTAGTAAAGTACGGACAAGATACAAACGCACCTTATATAGTAAGCGAAATTGTAAGTCTGATTTTAAAAAGTAAATTTATCGTCATTTTTTCCGATATTAATTGTTAGAAACTAACAATACTATAATCTTGAAACGGCTAAAATTTTCAGGAAGAGTCCTTATATTGTTTTTTTTTTTTTTTTATTATTTTTTTTAGGGGGGTGCAAAAGGGAAAATTTGTTCCAGTTATGGAGCTACTCTGTAGCAGTGGTGTAGGGAAGGGGGGGGGGCATTTTCCTCAAATCATTTTTGCGCAGAAAACCAATAACCGCATTTACTCCACACCGCTAATCATTCTATCTCTTCTCACCACCGTCCTTCGCTGTCATTCGCGAATGATAATTAACCCTGTACAAAGTCAATTGTCATTCGGTCATTTGTTTTAGTTTGTCCCTTTCTCCAATCAAAGTGGAGTAGCTAGACGACCAATGAAATTCACGGTCAAGAAAGTGTTTGCACAGTGAAATGAAAGGACATTTGCTAACTTTGTTAATCCAACCGGATGCTCGCATAAGATATCGAGAAGAAGACAACATGTGTCGGGAAATCTGGAGGTACGTTAAATTTATAATCTGTGATGATTGCAGATGAGGACCGAACATTGAGGGGGGTCCGGGTAGGTAGCTTCCCAACAATTTTGACAGTTAGAGACTGCAAGGGACATAGTAGTTTTAGGAGCACTCATTCCACATGTACAGCGTAAAACTAGTCCAAAGACGATTGAAGGGATTGCCAGGTAGCATAATAGAACATATGCATGATATTCACTGTACTGATGGTATTTTTTTGTTTTCTTTTTACTGGCTATCATTGAAACAATTATGCTAAATAACCTCCCTGTTATCATGACCAATTTTCCTCCAAATGAAAAAATAAATGAAAAAATAACGATTGAAGTTGATCCAAACTTAAAGTAGCTTTAACCGAGTTGATTTGACACATTTCACTTTACCCATGGAAGACAACAATTTTCTAATTTGGTATAATACTTTGTAGGTTTTGAAAGGAAACATACACAAGAATGCAACAATATCCTTAAAGGTAGAATGCCAATTTCAAAATTTAGTTAATAAATACAAAAGGGTGATGATATCTATTCGAGAATAATTAAACCATAAATGAATAATCAATTGGAAATTGAAATAATCTATTGTGTTAAAACACACAGTTGCAATAGATTTGAGAATGGAAACATATAATCCTTTTTTTACCTGGCCACATTGTGCTACCCAACCAGTCAATCCTGTTCTTAGCAACGTCATGCTCAGCAATGACAACTTCTTGAAAAACTGCAGAAAATTGAGAAGAGGATAGATGTGTATATGTAGGTGTCTGCATATACAGCGGGAGGCCCGGGTTCGAATCCCTTTTTGGAAGGTTATAAAATGTGAAGCAAATATATGAATAAAAAAAAATTAATACAGACAAATATAATGTTATTAGGTTAGTTGAGTGCTGATTGCAACATCCTGGGGGGTGGGTGGGGAAGAGAATACATAATACATTACTGCATCACTTTTATAGAATATTACGCCTGGTTACAAGAGTGGAAACCATGGTTGCGTTATTATAACTAATGAGATGCAAATAGCTAGCTGCTTTGATAATAAGGTAGAAAAAGTATGAACCTATAACCATTTAAAACCAATTGGTTATAAATTATTTCCTGAAGAATCAACTATTTGTCAATAATATAAGCATGACAAACTTGATAACTTTAGATTCATTAGTTTCCCAAATTTGGATGCATCAGTATCCCTAAACATTTTTTTGTAGACTTAGGACTTCTATCTTTTATGGGACATCTATATTTGCCAAAGATTAAAATGGCTGACCATTGCAGTGATTAATTTCATGTTAATTTAATGTAGATACTGACAAAACCTCACCAGCAACCTTCTTGCAAATGAATGAATGCCTTTCCTCACAAGAGACTGGTAGCAACTGATTGAGGGAAGTGTCCAAGATGAAGCAGGCATCTTCTCCAGCTGTCTCCGAGATCAGATCTTCTGGTGTCCACTGATCGCCAACGGTGAATTCAGCCACTGACCACAAGAGTTCTCCTGAAGACTGCTCCAAAGATGTCCACCTGTGAAAATCCAAATCCTTTGATGAAAAGCAAAGTGCACCTCACACTTGTCTTAAAGGTAGGTTCCTATATCACCAGCCTGCAGTCAAATTTAATTTCTAAGATCAACTGTACTAAACTGAACATTCTTTTGTAGGGCCCTTAAGGTATTAGTCCAAGAGGATATTAAAGGACTACAATCTATATAGCTGTGATTCAGGATGACTACTTGGGAAACCCTGCACCCTACCCCATCCCGACCAATCCCAACCTGTCCCCCACCCACTCCCTCAAACTACCCTATCCTTGCTGTTGGTGGGCTTGTGGCATAAACTTGTGACTAAATCCTGTAATTCAGTCTTATTACTGTCTCTTAAAATATATATTTTAATCCAAAAGTTGCTGCGTTATTTTCCCCTCTTTTGCTTCTTCTTTCCCTGCACCCAACCCCCCCACCTCTCCCAATCTGTCCCACACTAGTTATACTTACCACTGTCCTTCAACTCCTGAGAGATCTTGCTCTGATCTGGCCAACTCCATCACAGCTGAGTGTTCTTCCTCTGAGGATATACTGAGCAGTTCGCCTCCTGCATCAGTGCAAGATGTCACAGCTTCCTCCCGGGTCACCATCGATGGTACAAACAGGTAGCAATATCTGGCCTCTACCAGCCATTTGTCTGGGCAATGACCTAAACCATATATCAGAGAATTTATGTAAAAGCAGATGGTCGTATTTTCAGTGTGAACTTGGCTGCCCATTAAATGGAGATGACAATTTGCTAGTTTGATGCATTAATGTCAAAGAAGATAATCTTATCTTGAGAAAGTCTGTAAATGTTTCCTGTTCCAAAATTGAACATCAACACCCGGTTAAGGTCTAACGCAATAGTCATACCAGATGCATACTTTTAAGCAAGACTACTTTGCATATGAGATTCAGGGCTGAAAGTTTTTTCCAACAGCGGAGAGTGATATAGCCCTCTCATGGAAGAGGATGGAAGATATTTCATTGCGCTCAAATAGAAAAAATAGCAGTATAATAACTTTATATTCCTGAGTGTAAATTTCCAAAAGGTTGGCAGAGTAAGGCTATGAAATGTATTATCTGCTAGTTTTGAGGTAAATATCCTGTCAGAAATCTTGGTCTGTATTCTATATTAGTAATACCAACTCAATCTGCAGTTTTAAAGACATTTATGGCAATAATCTGAAATCATGTATGTATTTATGTATGTATATGTGATCTTCCCGCAAGCAGGAACTCGCGAAAGAAGCCATGGAGGCTTATAGACTCGCAAGCTGACCGAAGCCAATCTCTCGGCACACATCCATTTAACGTCCATGTCGGGAAGTTGTTATGGAACAACACCCTTGCCAGACGACAAACATTGCTGTCGGCGGGGAATCGAACCAGGGATCTCATGACTGGGAGACGCCGGCATTAACCACTAGGCTATAAAATCATCAAACAAAATCTCATACAGTGTGTATCAATGGAAATCCTGACATATTAAATTGATAAATGTAGAACATAAATATAGTAAAGTTGGGCTTTTAAACTGAATTCAAACAACCTTAATCTCTCTCATGGCTATCTTGTTCTAGCAAGGAGAGCAGAATGCAGAAAAAAACATATTTACCTTGAAGTTGTTTGATATCTATGATACCAATTCTATCAGCGCCATTGAAACTAACAGGGCCCTGCAGAATAAGCAAATATAATCAAGATATCATTGTATATTTTCTGCTGATATTATTCCTGCTGGACTTAAAAAAATGAACCAAATTTAAAGTTGAATTATGCATACTATGAAAGATCATTTAAGCAGTGAGGTTAGCATGTATTTGAATTTAATACATATACACATTGCAAACCAACTGAACCAGTCAGAGAAATTCACCTTAATTGTGGGAATTGAAAATTAATAGAAAATATAAATATAAAAATAAGGAAATCTGAGAAGTTTTAGCAGAAATTTAGCAAAATGAAAACAACAGAGCATTCAATGTTTCCTTTCGTTTTTAAACTACGTTTACGTATCAACAGTGTGTGGCTGACTGCTTTGTGAATATGACCGAAAAATTGTCATAACTAGGCTCTAACATCTTTGTCAGACATTCAGCAAGGCAACCCTGATCATCGGTTTGAAGAAACATTTATTCTTGATTGTTTCATCGTCGAAATGGGAAGGACTCACCGACACTCCCTCAAAGTAGACTTCCTCCAACGTATTGAAGAAGATGGTCGACATATTCTTGTCCGAGTATGTGAAGTTCTCTAAGCCCCGCTGGAGGCCGTCATCATAATTGGTCGTCTTCAGAATCTCTGCCGAACGGTTCAGTGCTAAAGCCATAGCCCAGATTGAATCGTAGCCGTAGGCTGCTTGATCAATCAGAGAATACCTTGAAAGCCTGTCCTGCTGGATATGCTCCTCCAGAAGGGTTTGATATTCCGAAACGGTCTGTGGATGAAAGTACATGGCATAAATTTAGAAACTTAGCAAAATCAGCATCTTTAAATTATTTATACATAGAGGTCATTGTACTGATCCAAGTAAGCTAAGATGCTAGTTGGGGACTTACAAGGTTCAGCTCACAAACACCTATCCTGAATCATACTTTATTTAATTTAATATTAACATTTCAGACAAGAACGACCAAACTTTGAGATAGATAGTAATCTATATGACATAAACATTGTGAAATGATGAAATGTGACTATGCTTTAGACTTTAAGGTTAATGTTCACAACTTTAAACTGAAAAGAGTGAAAATAGCAAAACATATATATATGGCCAAGATAAAAATTATTGGAGCTTGGCATTGTTTTCAGCCATAAAGCTCCTAGAAATTTGCATTGTGACCTCTGGAAATTACCAAGTAGAAAAGTGGCTTAGATTTTGCTATTGAACCACTGTCTGTATCTTATCATGCTACCCTTCTTTCCTTGGAACTATCAACTATAAAGTTTAGGTGAAAAGATTCAAACCCAGTCACCTGTAATATGATCTCCAGGGAAATTGAGAAAACCCGAGACCCCCCAAAGAAATGGGAGAAAGGTCAAATCTTACTATTCCGGAGATGGTGGTAACATTTTCTCCTCCCAACGGCCTAGCTTGCGTACTGATGTACATAGATGACTCCACTGCCTCGGCCATCTGTTCGGTGGTACACTCCAGGTCGCCATTTTCTTCCTTGTACCAATCGGAGCTGTACCAACCAAGAAGCAACCAGAAGTAACCAGCACCAAACATATTTTGTTTGTAAGCCTGTTGAAGGTGAATCGGTGATAAAAGATGAAACATTCATCTCAGAGTGATACATCAGGGTATGATGATGGTTATAAGTAAGAAGCCAATGGGGAGGCAAACCACAGGGTGAAGGAAAGTAGGGTGAAAAAGTGATGAAAGTAGACATTTACTCAACTCAGAGGGATACTGATCATCATATGGTGGTTAACTTAAGTGTTAGAAAAGCCCCTAGATATGGTGATGCATACCATGGTGAAGGAACTCATGGTATAGGCAACAAAGCATGGTGAAGCAGCAAACAATGGCATTGTGAATAAATGGTGAAGGATTAGACACTCAACTCAGAGACTACACCAGGATATGACGATGGTGAATAAGTAAGACACCTATTTTGTACCAGACCATAGCGAAGCAACCCATGGTGCAGAAAGCCATGGTGAAGTAATTAAACCATGGTGAATCTACTTATAATGACTATGTCCATACAGGACTGTATGGTATGTACAGTTAAAGTCAATATTATTTGTCAGAAGGACCATTAGTATGACAGTAGTTTACATAAAAATTCTGGATATTTTTTCAATATACAGATTTTCTTATCTTAACATATTTCCTGCCCTTCTAGCTTCTAATCTTTCCAATCCATATGGGGTGTCCTACTCAAAGTTTGCACATTCAATTTAAAAGTGCAGTTGCAATGATGCTAATTATTAAAGTCAACTTAAACAGCTCTACTTTTGAAACTGAAATCTAATAACCAAAAAAAGAGAAAAGAAAAGTCAGTTCACAAGTGTGACTGGTCAAGTTTCCTTTCAAATAAAGTGCAGAAAAGGCCAATTTTTTTATGCATGTTTGTTTAAATACCAAACTAAATCAAATGTATCTGCTTCACATTTTGTTGAATCATCGTCATCATTAAATGACTACCGAGTCTATTCTTGTCTTCATGTTCTAGAAGTAACAATAAGTAACTTTCTTTCAGCAGGTGTTGGATTTAACTTAAAGCAAAGCGGTGCAATTTCATTCTTACCTCACAAATCACTTTCCTCATGTCGTAGACGTACATATTAGCCACGATTATCTTGGCGTCTTGTTTCTGTCGTTAAAGAGAAAAGAATAGAAACTCAATTGAAAGCAGACTGATGGAGCTTACAGGTTGCAAGATCAACTCAAAAAAAATAATGATAAAAAAAAAAGAAAAAATTATGAGAATATAACCAGAAAGCCAATCAACTTAACATACATAGCGTTTTCTTATCATAATTCATTGTAGATCTATTAATGTGAATCACTGTGCCCGCCACAATGAGATTCTTGCATATACTTCGTAATGTGGATCCACATTCTAAGTATATGAAAGTTTATGCATACAAGTTTTACTTTGGGGTTATAATATGTTTGTAATGTTTTCAGACTTTGACCTCTAATGAACTTTGACCACAACAGAAATCACTACTAAGGATGTTTATATTCATTAAGCTGGTGAATCCATATACCAACTTAAAAGTTTATCCATCGTATGTATTTTCTGGGTTATCAATTCTTTAATAAGCCAAGGTGTCACATATTAACACACGTCACACACATTCAATAAATTGAACATGCACTGCCCCATTCTCTTTATCTCTCCAGCAAGGAATAAAACATGGGCAAAAGTACCCAAAAACCTTGATTGCTATTTGGAAAGTAAGCTACATATATATCGGGCATGTGATTCTTTCATAAAGCCTTTTATTGAACAATAACTTTGAGTATCTATCTACCTGTGCGAGTAGACACTCACCAATGTATACAATCATGAAACCTGCTATCTACTGTAGCAGTGAACATTTTCTTCACCCATCAGTCTGTCATAAAGCCTTTTATTGAACAATAACTTTGAGTATCTATCTACCTGT